>JABUQX010130119.1:0-42093 GCA_015478945.1 Trachelipus rathkii
GTTTATACCCCGCCTAATTACAACAACCGGTTCTCGCTCCACAAAACAAATACCAAAAAACAGCACAACCAAACCACAACGCGGTTATATCTTAGAGCATCTCAGAAAATTTGCTTCCCCAAATGAACTTAATCACCGGAAAACCAAATATCCTCTTCTCAAACTTGCACAACCTCCCAAAGTATGCCCCCTCACAAAATTGATTACCTCATATATATTTTTGAACATTACTCGTAATACGCTCCCTTATACAAAGAGAGCAGACAAAGCTCAAATAAAAGAAAATTAATTCTCTTGAATAACACGAATCAACACAGTCCAATAGTTCGAGGTCACAAGCCTCAACAGTTTAAGACGCTCTCCATCGTATAACGCGCTGTCATTATATATAATTTAGATTTTCGTATATCAACTCCAGGACAAAACATTAACAGAATATTCTCGAACCACCTGTTCAAACGGCCATGGCTGACTGATGACGCACTCATGCGCGGAAATCCTCCATTCACACTCCCCCTTCTCTCAATTCCAAGGATCGGAAACAACTATAAGCTAACTACCTATACAGACTACTACTCAATACTTCAAAAACGACGGGTTTGTTCTGCCAGCTATCCTTCGACATCAGATTCGTATAGCCGTAAAATACGAGCCAGAGAAAAGAAAAAAAATACAATAATATTATACAAGATCCAGTTCGTATTTTTATCGATAGATAAAAGACGATGATATCTCACTATATCTTGTTATATGCTACCCCCCATGATGAAGCATTAACGTCCGAAATTTTCTAATGTCTAGTGAACACGAACGTATTCTACTCTTACAAGCCAATAACATTTTCATTTGGCCTTTTTTCCCGTGTTGATAATCATGAATTTCTCAACAACATTTTCAAACTCTCAGAAGCCTGTTACCTGAGACCTAGCAAAAAAAAGGATAAAGCACACCATTCAACTTTTTAAATTATAATGCTTCAACTTTCTAAATATCCGTCGAAGAAAGTCGATTATATAGTAAGATATCTATCTTAGAATATAATAAAAAGGTTTATATCGGCACTTGGCACAAATCTATAGCGAAAAAAACATTTCACGGTATAATACTGAACACAGTTATATATTAACATTATTTTGTATTTTAAAATAATAATAACAATATTTGTATATTTAACATAATACTTGCATTTGCAAGGGAAGGCCCCTAACACCAAAAAAAACCACACCAACATAATAATAGCTAAAATAAAAAAAAAAACAATAAATCACTTTTTATAAATGGATGAAAAATCAATAAAATTACAAAATTTAAATTTTTGGAATGTGGTAACATAGTTTATTTCCTTGGTAATGAAATTATAATACACGAAATAAATAATGACGTTTTCATCAACAAAAAGCCCCTAAGATAAGACCGGACCAAAACTTCGGGAACCAATATAAAAATTTAGGAATATACATAAACCCTTTATATTTGGCAAATATACATGATAAAATGCATAATAAAATTATGACTAACTTATGGTATAGGTTCAGTGTGAGACTATAAAAAAAAAATTTTAAATTGATAATTTTCTTTATCTCTCTTGGGCACGGAATCTAAGATGTTACCACACTAGATCTTCGATCTAATATCAGATTTTCAGATAATTCTTCGTCTTTTGAATTTAGTCTCAACCATAAAAACTATACCGTTTCTCTTCATTAAATCATCTTTTTTAGGTGTGACTAAATTTAAAATAAATTTATTCGGAAAAATATGTAAAATAAATCCTGTGGGGAAATCGCAAACCAGCGGCGAACGCGTTGACGCAGCGAAAATAAATAAACATGTGTGTACTTCAAACCGATTATGACGTCCTATAGTAGTGACGCCTCATCGGGAACTAAATATAAGTCGAAGTTCTGAGTGCAAATTCGAATATTTGTGTTTGTTTTTTGTGAATTTATTATTAATCTATTTTTTCATGAATTTTTTTAAGATTCCGCCACTTAGGGCTTCGACTTATATCAGTTCCCGTCCTGACGCTAGCACTATAATCTGGGTTGAACGCGATATTTATCCTAAAAAGGTGCCTCGCGCGAGCCACGTAGGTCGTTTTTTTCGGTTCCTTCGACAAAGTCACATAATATAGTGTCGCCTTCACTGGGAATCGCAAAAGCGGCTGAACGCTTTCGAGTACACATTTGTTAAGGTCTTACAACGTATCTTTCAAAGCCGATTATGAACGGTCATATGTCGACGGCCCTCCAATGGGAACTAATATATAGTCCGACACGTTCCTACAGTGCAAATTCCGGAAACTTAAATCGTTTTTTTGTAGAATTAATTATTATTTATTTTTTATGAATTTTTCAGATTTTCGCACTTAGGCCTTCGACCTTATTTCAGTTCCCTTCCTGACGTCACTCTATCGGGTTGAAGCGATAGTTTAACCCTAAAAAAGGTGTCGCGCGCGAGCATCGCTTAGGGTTCGTTTCTTCGGTTACCTTCGCGTACTATACCCCACATACCCCGTCATCGCCCTTCCCCCCTACGGGAATCGCAAAAGCGGCTGAACGCTTACGAGTACCATTTTGTTAAGCTTAAATTAAAGTATCTTCAACCCGATTATGACGTCATATAGTGAAGCCTCATCGGGAACCATAACATCACTAACGCCCCCTCCCCCTCCCCACCCCGCTCTAACGTGCAAATTCCGAAACTTAAACTTTTTTTTGTGAACTTATTTTAATTATTTTTTCATCGGATATTTTTTTAGATTTTAGCCCTTAGATGATTCCTTCTCGACCTATATCAGTCCCTATCTGACGTCATATATCTCGGCGTTGACAGCGATACGTTTATCCCTAAAAAGGTGCGCGCGAGCACGTTAGGCCCGCCCTCGTTTTTTTCGTTTCCATTCGAAAGTCACTATATAATAGTGTCGACTTAAGCTGGAATCGCAAACAGCGGCCTGTAACGCCCGCCTCTTTCGAGCTTACCCACCACCCTTTCGCTCTTCAAGCTTTCAAAGTATCTTCAATAACGCGATTATGACGTCATAATCGTGACGCCTCATCGGGAAACTATATACAGTCGACCCAGTTTCTCAGTGCCACCAATTCCCCGCCAAAACTCTAAACTCTTTTCTCCGTCTCCTGTGACTTATTACTTATTAATTTTTTTTCACTCTACACATTTTTTTTTTTAGATCTTCGCACTTAGGCCTTCGACCTATCATCAGTCCCTCCCTTCCCTGCACGCCCCCTCACTATCAACCCACCCCCCTCGGGTTGAGCGATAGTTTTACCTCCTACAACCCCAACCACGCGTGCTCGCCCCGGCAGCCCCACGTTAGGCGGTCGTTTTTCGGCTTCCTCTCCCCCCCGACCCAAAGTCCACCTCATACCCATATGAGTGTCGCGCTTACGCGGAATCCGCAAAAGCGGCTGAACGCTTTCGAGTACCAATTCTTGTTCACACATGCTTAACAGCTAATCCTCTCCCAAACCGTTACATCGCACGTCCATCACCTGTGACCCCGCCGCCCCCTCCACTCCGGCGAACCTAACTATACCCCACGTCCGAAGTTCTACCCCCCCAGCCTGCACAACTTCCCCGCCCAAACCTCTCACACACCTTCCCTTTTCTCTCTGTGACACCTTATTATTATTATTTTTTCATCGAATTTTTTTAGATTCTTCGCACTGCGACCTTCCCGACCTATATCAGTCCTCTTCTCGACGTCACTATACTCGGCGCTCTTGAAGCGATAGTTAATCCTCCCTAAAAAAAGGTGTCCCGCGAGCACGTTAGCCGTCTTTTCGGTTTACCCTTCGAAAAGCACTTAATCATAGCCGTGGTCGCCTTATACGGGAATCGCAAAACGCGGCTGAACGCTTTCGAGTACCATTTTGTTAATCTTCAAGTATCTTCAAACCGATTATGACGTCATATAGTGACGCCTTATCGGGAACTAATATAAGTCGAGTTCTAAGTGAAAATTCCGAAACTTAAATTTTTTTTGTGAATTATTATTATTTATTCTTTTATCGAATAGGAACGAAGATGATAAACTTTGCGTTGCCATTAGTAACGAAATGTCGTATTTCTACCCCTTTTTTTTTTTTAAAAATAAAAAAAAAAAGAGAAGAAAAAAAATATTATTTCCCCCATCGGGTTGAAGCGATAGTTTTATCCCTAAAAAAGTGTCGCGCGAGCACGTTAGGTCGTTTTTCTGTTCCCTTCGAAAAGTCACTCTAATATATAGTGCCGCCTTACGGGAATCGCAAAAGCGGCTGAACGCTTTCGACCGCTACCACTTCTCTGTTAAAAGCTGCTAAGCTATCTTCCAAACCGATTATGAGCGTCATATCTATGTGACGCTCATCGGGACTAATATAAGTCGACGTTCTAAGTGCAAATCCCGAAACTTAAATTTTTTTTTCTGTGAATTATTATTATTATTTTTCAACTCGAATTTCTTTTAGATTTTCCCGCACCCTTAGGCCTTCGACTATATCAGTTCCTTCTGACGTCCTAATATGCCGGGTTGAAGCCGATAGTTTATCCCTAAAAAGGGTTTGTCGCGCGGCACGTTAGGTCGTTTTTTCGGTTCCCTTCCGAAAAGTTCACTGATACCGATATAGTGTCGCCTTACGCGGTCGCAAAACGCGGCTGAACGCCTTTCCAGAGTACCATTTTGTTAAGCTTAAAGTATTCAAACTTTTGGATCTCCTAATGCACGTCATCCACTCAGTGACGCCCCCCCCTCATCGCGCGCAACTAATCACCTACCCAGCCCGACCCCCCCCACGCTCATCACACGTGCCGCCCAAATTCGGGAAACTTAAATTTTTTTTTGTGAATTATTTTATTATTTTCTTCATGAATTTTTTTATGATTTTCGCACTTAGACCTTTGACCTATATCAGTTCCCTTCCTGACGTCCCTCACTATTCGGTTGAAGCGCATAGTTTATCCTAAAAAAAGGCTGTCGCGCAGACGCACCGTTTAGTCCGTTTTTCGCTTTACCTCGAAAGTCCTAAATACCCTGTCGCCTTACCGGGAATCGGCAAAAGCGGCTGTAACGCTTCGAGTACCATTTTTTGTTAAGCTTAACAGTATCTTCAAACGGATTATGGACGTCATATAGTGACGCCCTCATCGGGTGTAAGTAATTTTATATAGTTCTGATCCCAGTCTCTCAAACGCCTCCAAATCCGCCCTCCAATACTTCTCACAATTTTTTCTTTGCTCCTGAATCCTCTTATTAATTATTTTTCTTTTCTATTGTAATCCCCCTCTCTCCAAGATTTTCGCACTTAGGCTCTTCCGATGGCTATTATCAGTTCCCTTCCTGACGTCACTTTATCGGGTTGAAGCGATAGTTTAACCCTAAAAAGGGTGTCGCGCGGGCCCGTTCCGGTCCCCCCCCCCCCCCCCCCGCCACGCTCACAAAATCGGTTCCCTCGAAATAGTCACTTGCTCCCCCCACCCCCCCCCCCCCATATAATAGTGTCGCCTTACCCGGCGAATCCGCACAAAGCGGTCTTGGAATTACGCTTTCGCTACCCATTTTCGTTAAAGCTTAAAGTATCTTCATACCGATTATGACGTCATATAGTGACCCCTCATCGGGAACCTTCTTGTTGCCAAAGTTCTAACGTGCACATTCCGAAACTTAAATTTTTTTTTGTGAATTATTATTATAATTTTTTTCAGAATTTTTTTAGGATTTTCGCACTAAGGCCTTCGACCCTATATCACGTTCCCTTCCGACGGTCCACTTAATAATCGCGGTTCGAGCATAGTTTATTCCATAAAAAAAGGTGGTCGGCGCGAGCCACGTTACGGCCCCTCTTCCCCCCCCCGCCTCGTTCTCTCTCCGGCTTACCTTCCCCCCCCGAACAGTCCACTATCACCACTCATCACCCCGTGTCGCCCCTTAAACGGGATCCGCAAAAAGCGGTCTGAAACGCTCTTCGGTACATTTGTTAAACGCTTAAAGTAATCTTCAACCGCCAATTATGAACGTCATATATGTGACCGCCTCATACCGGGAACTAATATAAGCTCGAAAGTTCTAAGTGCAAATTCCGAAACTTAAATTTTTTTTTGTGAATTCATTATTATTCAACTGAATTCAACAAATATTTTTTTAGATTTTGCCAGCTATCATCAAATATCTTGTCTACTTTAGCTTATTTCTTTCCCCCGTCCAACTCCACTCCCACTCCGGGTTACAGCGATAGTTACCCCTAAAAAGGTGTCGCTGCGAGCACGTTAGGTCGTTTTTCGGCTTCCCTTCGAACGTCACTATAATAATAATAGTGTCGCCTTACGGGAATCGCAACAGCGGCTGAACGCTTTCGACGACCATTTTTGTTAAGCTAAAGTATCTTCAAACGCGATTATGACGTCAATATGTCGACGCCCTTCATTCGGGACACTAATATAAGTCCACCCAGTTCTACTAGTGCCACAAACTTCCCGAACACTCCTAAATTTTTTTTTGTGAATTATTATTATATTTTCTTCCATGAATTTTTTTTAGATTTCTCAGCACTTTAGGGCCTTGCGAGCCTAGTATCAGTTCCGCTTTTCCCTGACTGTTTTTTTCACTATGTTATTTTTGTCGGGGGTTGAGAGGCGGATAGTTTTACAGTGCCCTGAAAAGAGAGAAGGGGGTGTCGCGGGCGGGGAGCACGTTCGAGGGGGGGGGGGGGGGTCGTCTCTTCCCTCCCCTTCCGCCGCTCCCCCTGTCAAAAGTCAACTATACATCAACCCCCCCGCTCGCTCCCCGCCTTATCGGCGCAACATCCCCGCAACCAAGCCGCGCCTCGAAACCCTTTCCGAAAACGCTCACCCAATTCTTGCTCAAGGGCTTCTAAGACCTATTCCTTCAAACCCGACTAACTCCGACGCTCATCACCCCACCCCCGGGGGTGACGCCCTGGCAGCAGGGGAGAGCTAGGGGGAGTGATGAAGGTCGGAGGGGGGGGAGGGTTCTAGGAGTGCAAATTCCGAAACTTAAAGTTTGTTTTTTGCTAATGCATTAGTCATTGATGTTGAGGAGAGGCATTTTATCGAAGTGCCTTTCCAATTATATATGCGGCGACGGGTATATCATGTGCGCGTCCGGGGAGCGGTCACGGATAAGTCGGGGGGGTTGGAAGGGGCGGATAGTTGAGGTGGGGGCTGGGGGGGGGGGTGGGCGGCTAAAAAGAGGGGTGTCGCGGGGCGGGAGAGCACGTGGAGAAGGGCGGGTGCCGTGTGTGTGTTCGGGCGTTACCGTTGGGGCGAGACAAGTCACGTGAAAGAGATAAAAGGTGTCGCCTTAACGGGAATAACGCAAAACGCGGCTGAACGACTTATCGAGAGTAAACCATTTTGTTAAAGCTTTAAAGTATCTATCAAGGAGGGGCAGGGCGGATTAGGTGACGTCATGAGGGGGGGGGTTTTTAGTGACGTCCTTTTTTCTAATATTCGGGATTACTAATATATTATGTTTCGATAGTTCTTAAGTTGCAATTCCCGATAACTTTAATATTTTTTTTTGTGTAATTATTATTATTATTTTTTCTATTGTAATTTTTTATGTATTTTTTTTCGCAATAGTTGCATTCGAATCCTATATCACAGTTCCCTTACCCTAAGACGTCACTATATCCGGGTTGAAGCAGCTAAGTTTACCTAAAAAAAAGGTGGTCGAGCAGCAAAGAGCAACAGAATTAGGAACGAAAAAAAAAATCGTTTTAAAAAATTCCCGGAAATACCTTAAAAAGAAAAGTCACCACTACCATCACTCCACCCGCTGCTCGCTCTTATTTTCGTGAATCGCTAAAGCGTCTGGGGAACGGCGTGTGCGGGAGTAGCTCAGGGATGGCTGGAGAGGGCTTGAGAAGGTAATCTATACAAAACACCGAATTATGAGTCATAAAATAGTGAATGAAAAAAAGAGAGACAGCCTTAATCGGGAAACATAATATAAATCGAAAGAGTATCTAAGTGCAAAATATCGAACAAACATTAAACAATTTTTTATTAAAACGAGAATATTATTATTAAATTAATTAATTTAATAGAATTTTAATATAAGAATAAAGATTGGAACAACCTTAAAAAGAAAAAACCTTAAAACCTTACATGTCACATATAATCCTTATACCTAAGACAGAAACACTAATAGAAAATCAAAAGAGAGTTAGAAAAAAAAAAAGAGAGAAATATTTTAAAAAACACCTAAAAAAGGTGTCGACGCAAAGAGCAAAACGTAAATACAGGAAATACAGTATATTTAAAACAGGAAATCCCAGCCTATACAGAAAGTCAACAGATAAATATAACAGTATTAGGTAACGACCAAATTAAAAACAGGGAATAAACAATCTTGAAAGACGGCGTGAACTAAAAAAAAAAAAAAAAAAAAAAAAAAAAAAAAAAAAAAAAAAAAAAGCTTATAAGAAAACCCGCCTATCTTAAATTTTTAATAGTTCTTAAAGTAAACATCTTCAAAAACCGAGAGAATATATGATAGTACATCGAGATGGTTTGCGCTCATTCGGGATTTCTTAAATATTTATTTTTAGTCGTACTAGTCTATTTTTAGAAAATTTTCCGTATAAACTTTAAATTATTTATTTATTTAATAAGAAAATAATATCAAAACAAATATATAAATTTAAATAATTCAATAAATAATTATATAGATTAGCAATAATATCAGAGAGACACTTAGAGCCCTTTCGAACCTAATAAATACAGAAAAATATCAAACAATTATACCTAGACGATTTTTTAAAAACAAAAAAAAAAGAGATCACTTATTAAAAAAAAAAAAAACCCCCTCCGGGCCTTGAACGTCGCACTCACGTTTCCACCCCCTCCCCCCCACCAAATAACCAGCACCCTCCTCCAAGAAAAAAGAAAAAAATTTTTTTTTTCGTTTGTTCGGTTCCCCTTGGCGAAAGTCAATAGGTGAGGATATAGTGGTTGCGCCTTAGGGATCGCAAAAGCGGCTGAACGCTTTCGAGTATAAACATAATAAATAATGATATAAAAAAAGAACTATATAATTGTATGTTCAAATGACCGAGTTATTTTACGTTCATATTGAGGCGACGTCCTCATTTTTCGTGGTAACTTTTAATAATTTTTTTTTTATTGTTTCGAAGTGCAGTCTCTATTTGGCAAATTCCGAAATTTAACTTTTGATGTGAATTCTTATTATTGATTTTTCATGTTTGAATTTTTTTAGGTATTTCTTTCGCCACATTTAGGTTCCTTTGCGATCCTGAGCTATCAGTCCCTTCCTGGACGGGTCACTATATTTTTGGTCGGGGTTGAAGCGATAGTTTAATCCCGTAAAAAGCGTGTCGCGCGTCGGGGAGGCACGTTAGGGTGTTTTTCGGTGACCTTGGAAAGTCACTTCACTATGATACGACTGCTCGCCTTACCGCGGCACCACTCCCCGCCACCACCCAACCCCCGCGCTGAACGCTTTTCGTAGTACCACTTTTGTTAAGCTAATAGTATCTTCAATACGATATACTGACGTCATATAAGTGACGCTCATCGGAAACATAAATATAAAGATCGAATGTTCTAAGTGCAAATGCCGAAGCCTCATATAGTTGTATCATGTGAATAATTATTACGTTATTTTATAGAATTTTTTATTAAGATTTTTCGCCACTTAGGCCTTGCCTATATCAAGTTTTCCCTTCCTGACGTCAAACAATAAACCCCATCAGGTTGAACTGCGACTAGTTTATTCCCTAAAAAAGTGTCGCGCGATGCACGTTAAAGGTCGTTTTTTCGGGTTCTTAACGAAAGTCACTATATAAATAAGTGGTCGCCTTACGAAGGAATCGCAGAAAAGCGGGCCATGAATGCTTTCTGAAGTACCATTTTGTTAAAAGCTTAAAGTATCTTCAAAACGATTATGACGTCATATAGTGACGCCTCATCGGAACTAATATAAGTCGAAGTTCATAAGCGAAAGAAACTTAATATTTATTTTTTGTGAATTTATTATGGATTAACTTTTTCATCCCCCGACACCTTCTCCTTTCAGACTTCTCTCCCGCCCCCAACCTTCACGGCCTTCCCGGAGGGCCTACCCCTACCCCTCCAGTTCCCCCCTTCCTCCACGTCCACCCTCCATACCCGTCCCGGCTCTGAACGCCGATAGTCTTCACCTACTCCCCACCCCTAAAACAAAGAGTGTCGCGCGAAGCACAAGTTAGGAAAAAAAAAAAAAAAAAAAAAAAAAAAAAAAACCCCCCCCCCACGAAAGATCGTTTAATACGATTCGACAAAAATATCGAAAAGTATCACTCAATAAAATCTAAGAAAGTAGAACGCACATACAGGAATCGCAAAAAGCGGACTGAAAAACGCTTTCGAGTACCAATTATGTAAATGAAGCTATAAAGTATCTTTCAAACCGAGAGAATATGACGTCATATAAAGTGACGCACTACATCGGAAACATAATATATGAGTTCGAAGTTCTAAGTGCAAAAAATATTCCGAAACTTAAATTTTTATTATTTTCGTGAAAATTATTTATTGATATATTTTTTCATATGATTATTTGTTTTAGATTTTCGTCATTAAGGCCTATCGACCATATAAATCAGTATCCACGAATACTGACGTCCTATAAAAAATCGGGTTGAAGCGATGTTTTATCCTAACAAAGGGTCAAGCTGCGAAGCAACGTAGGAGATCCGTTTTTATCTGAAGTTACCTAGCTTCGAAAATGTCACTATAAAATAAATAAAACAGTAGTCGCTTAAACGGGAATCGAGCAAAGCCACGCTTGCAACGCTTTCGACGTACCCATTTTGTTTAAGCCTAAAGTAATCTCCACAACTCGATTATGACGTCCATACGTAGTGAAGCCCTTATCGGAACTAAAATATAATCGAGTTCTAAGTGCATCAACTTCCGCCCAAATTAAATTTTTTTTGCTGAATTTCAATTTCAGCATTTGTTCATCGAATTTTTTTTTTAGAGTTCCCGCCGCCCGTTAGACCCCCTTCCGACTTCATATCAGTTCCTTCCTGACGACACTATATCACACTCGGGTTGAGGCGATAGTCATCCCACGACAAGGTCGTCCGCGCCGCACGCACCGTTTAGGCCCCCCCTTAGTAGATCGTTTTACATATAACGGTTATCCCACATTCGAAAAGAGAGTCACTATTATAATAGTAGTCGTCTTAAACAGAGAGAATCGGCAAAAGCGGCTGAAAACCGCTTTCGCAGTACCCCTTTGATTAAGCCTCTAAAGTAATTCTTCAACCCACCGATCATCGAACGTCTCCACTATAGTTTGACGCCCCTTATCCCGCGGGACTACACCTATACAGTCTGACCCTCAGGTGCTACCCAGTGCAAATTCCGCCCAAACCTCTTAATTTCTTTTTCTGTGACCACTTATTCATCTCATTATTTTTTCTATCAATTTTTCTTCTCATTTCTTTGACTTAGCCCTTCGCCTTATATCAGTTCCCTTCCTGACGCTCACTATAACCTCGGTTGACAGCGATAGTTATTTCTCATTAAAAAAAGTGTCGCGCCGCACCGCCACCTCTCTACAGGCCCCCATCGGTTTCTTCCCCCGGCTTACCATGTCGCAACGTCACCTATAACCATACCCGCTCGTCCCGCCTTCTACGGCAAATCGCAAAAGCGGCCTGAAATCGCTTTCCGAGTACCCCCTGTCTTGTTAAGGCTTAGAAGTATTGCTTCAATACCGATTATTGAGCTGTTCATATATGTTGACCCTTATCGGGATACTAAATATAAGCTCGAAAGTCTCTAAGGTGCCAGAATTCCGAAAGCTTATATTTTCTTTTGTGAATTATACTTGATTAGTTGCTTTTCATGAATGTTTTTAGATTTTCTCGCCCCTTCAGACCCCCCTCTTCCGCACTTATATCATTCCCCTCCTGACCGCACATTCATACCCCTCCGCGGCTTGCAATCCCCGCGCATACCCGTCTTTCACCCTCCCCCGTCACCCAACAATGGCCGGCTCGCCCGCCCGACGCCAGCCCGCTTAGGCACCCCCCTCGTCTTCGCGTTCCCCTTCAAAAGTCACTATATCAATCAGTGTCGCTTACCGGGAATCGCAAAAGCCGGCTGAACCGCTTTCGAGTAACATTTTGTTAAGCTTTTGAAGTATCTTCAAACCGATTATGACGTCAAATACCTACGTGACGCCTCATCTTAAACCCTAAATATAAGTGATGGTCTAAAGTGGCAACATTCCGAAAAATAATTTTGACCTTACAAAAACCATTTGTGTATTATTTTCTTTGAGAAATCTTCAGATTTTAGGCACTTAGACTTCGACTAAGCACTTAGCAGCAAGTTCGACTTATACTTAACGCCTTCGACTTAGCCACTCTAGACCCCCTTCCCCGACCTCGTACGCCCCACCTGTAGCCCCTTCGACTTATACTTAGCTTTCGCCTTTAGCATTAGCACCTTCACTTATACTTAACCTTCGCACCCTTAGCACCTTAGACTTTCGGAATCCTATTATACTTAGAGCCCGTTCCCCCGACCTTCATCCACTTCGCCCCCCCTTCCCCTGGCACCCGCTCCCACTATACCCCCTGCTCCGGGTTGAAGGCGATACGTTCACTCCCTAAAAGTGTCGCGCGAGCCACGTTAGGTCGTCCTTTTCGGTTCCCTTTGAAAAGTCACTAAAATATAGTGTCGCCTTACGGAATCGCAAAAGCGGCTGAATACGCTTTCGAGTACAATTTTGTTAAGCTTAAAGTATGCTTCAAAGCCCGATTATGACTGTCCTACATAGCTGACACCTCATCGGGGGAACTATACATAAGTCGACCAGTTCAAATGCAAATTCCGGGGAAACATTAACACACACTCTGTCTTCTTTCGCGAACTTCTCATTCCATTAACCCCCTTTTCTTTCATGTAGTCTTTCTTTAGACTTTCAGCACGTTAGGCTCCTTCCGACTTGATATCAGTTCCCCTTCCTTGACCGACCCACCACCCTCAACACTCCGGCCGTTGAAGCGATAGTTTCATCTAAAAAGCGTTGTCGCGCAGACCACGTTAGGTCGTTTCTGGTTCCCTTGTCGAACGTTCACTATAATAAAACTGGTCGTCGCCTTACGGAATCCGCAAAAGCGGCTGGAACGCTTTCGACGTAAACTCATTTTGGCTTAAGCTTAAAAGTATTCTTCAACCGATTAATGACGTCATATCACGTGACCGGCCTGCTAAGAGTCCACTCAGTTTTTGATATATACAAAACACTGCGCAACATGCGCATCCGTTCAAACCTCAAGTGCAATTCGCATAGTTGCCTGCCTACAACTTCCGTATTTGTTCCTCCTCTAATTTCGGTGGAAAAACAATTCTGGGAAGGAAACAATAAATTTAAAAATTTTGGCACAAATCCATAATGAAATTGGTAACATTTTTTTGGTGCACCACCTTAGGCATTTGTCAGCCTACTTCCGCGAACTTGGAAAGATATTTACCCCCCCTAAAAATCATGGCTCAAATAGTAACTTTTTTTTTAAATTGTTAAAAATTTAGATATTGTAAGCCTATAGATATAGGTTAGAAATGGCCGATTAGTGCTAACGGAAATCCTCCAGCACCATCTACCCCTCTACTACCTCCACCTACGGCAGAACACTACCCACCAACACAGACTTACAAATACACGTACAACACCCCCCTCACCCCGTCCATCACCAGTGTCTGACAAACTACTAGCAGCCCCTCCGTCTCAATATGGCACTCTTCTACTCCCACGGCCCGAAATTGAACTCCCGCGCCCTCCAACCAATTCCTTATCTTAACCTCCCAACAGGGCACCACACCCGCCACGCCAGAAAGACTCAATTTGTGCCAAGAACGTATAATAACAATCTGCACTAAAATTGATTGTTCCCTTTTAAAAAATGTTTTCCACAGAAATAAAAAAACACGGGATTTAGCCAGTTACACACCTGAGCTACTACACCATACCTAATACACTGTAGAGAGAAAAGGGCGAAACAAACACAAAAAATATACCAACAAACCTAAAAAATTGGATAGGATCTGAAATTTCACGCAGTTCACCTCATGCAACCATGTAATAAATAAATAACTGCGTTATATATACAAAAAAATCTTTTTTCATTTTTATTTCCCGCTCTGTAGAGAGATTTCTCTAACATCCGATATTTTTAAACACCACTGAAAACTGAATGGGCCTCAAGAGAGTGGTAGCTAAGCGTTTCGCGGCGAAAGGCTTCGGTAATGTATTATGAGAATTATGAGAATTATGAGAGAATTATACAGAATTATGAGAGAATTATACAGAAAAATTGACGCTGATCTAAGTTTTCTTAATATATGTAATATAAATAGAAAAGTATATTGAAAATTATTCCTCAGGTCCGGTTAGCAATTCCACGTATATGAAAGGATTGCCATATTTATTTTTTATATATGACAGCGTCTGCATATTTTTCAAATTCTGTCAAAGGCAACTACTGTAGATAAAGTAACTATCCATAGTGTATTCTGTGTTTTGGTTTATTTTCTTATAGAAACATTCCAAATATAGGTTTTGTGCAATACTTATCCTGCTAAGCACCTAAAACTCGGTCCTATTTACTAACCCCCTATATCTTATGAGGGCTAAAAACAAGAGTTAACCATTCTTTAACATTGTTAAAAGGAACAAGTCAATCTATATCCATTTTTACACTAGGGGTAATCATCTTTCCTATATGTTCGCGAGGAGTATTATTAAGGCCTGACAAATAGCTTATTAGGTGGTGCCACCAAACACGAAATATATACTGTAACAGTTTGATATTATGGATTTGCGCGAAAGGGTATTCTAATAATTTAAATGTTTATTCCTTCAACTCAGCACTCCTTTTCATACATCGATGTCCAGAAATTAAAAAACCTAAAATAGATCGAGTATCATAGGTCAGGCAAAACTAGCCAGCTAGGTTGAAGCATGGCCATGTGTTGCCATTTGTATTAATATTCAATAAAACTGAGTGACTTTAGCAAGGCGTGCACTATAATGAGCGTCATAATCGGTTTTTGGAAGATACTTAAGCTTAACAAAATGGTAACTTCGTAAAGCCCGATTCAGCCGCTTTGCGATTTTCCATTGTAATAAGGCGACACCATAATATAGTGACTGTTTCGAAGGGAACCAGAAAACGACCCTAACGTGCTCGCGCGAAACCTTTTTTAGGGATAAACTATCGCTATCGCTTCAACCCGATGTAGTGTCGTCAGGAAAGGAAAATAGTAATATTATTATATATAGTCGTATAGATCTATATAGTGCGAAAATTCATAAAATAAAATACGGGCAAATTTATAGTAAAAAATAAATACATATATAATTACAGCAATAATAAAAAATATAATTATTTAAAAGTTTCGAGGTAAAGATTGACTAATTTTAGTATTTAACTATCTGACTTATATGATTAGTTTACTCTATCACCTGATGAGAGAATGATAGTAGTACACTTAATATGACGTCATTTAAATCGTATTTAAAAATTGTTATATAATAAGCAAAATATAAACAAAAATTGTGTAGGTTATCATAATGTGGTTGGGTTACTGGGTACCCGACCGAAAGCGTTCAACCCCTCGCTTTTGCGATTCCCCGGTAAGGCGACACTGATAGATTTGATAGGCTTTTCAAAGGGAACCGAAAAAACGACCTCACAGTGCTGCGCGCGAACCACTTTTTTAGGGGATAAACTATCGCTTTCAACCCGATAGTAAGTGAGACGTCAGGAAGGGAACTGATATAAGTCGAAGGTCTAGAGTATAAGCTCGATAAGTCTAAGTGCTGAAGTCGAGGTCTAATATAAGTCGACAGGTCTAAGTGCTAAGTCGAAAGTCTAATAAAAGTCGAAGGCCTAAGTGCTAAGTCGAAGGTCCAAGTGCTAAGTCTGATAGTCTAAGTATAAGTCGAAGGTCTAAGTGCTAAGTCGAGAGTCTAAAAGTGACTAAATATCTAAAAAGTTTCTCAAAGAAAAGTATAATACATCGACAAAATTTTTTTAAGTCCAAATTATTTTCGGCCAATTTGCCCGTAGACCCATTCATCTTAATATTGATTTAAGATGATGCGTTCACTATACCGCAAACGTCATAATCGTTATGAAGATACTTTAAGCTTACACAATGTTACTGAATTATTTGGGTCACCACAGAATTAAATTTGGTGGCTTTTATATGAGTCCCCGCCCGCCCTCTTACCAAGTTAAAATTTTTTTAATAAAAAAAATAATAGTTAATCAAAAAACAATTTAAGAAATTAATAACATTAAAGAAAAGGGGAGAATGAAATTTAGTGGTCCCGTTGAACACACAATCAATTCTTGAACTGGTTTATTAGTTGACGGATTGTAAAGGTCAACTCTCCACGTAGAAGAAGTTCTCTTAGACCGAACAGCGGTTATTTAGAGTATATACGAAAGTAAAGAATCATTTAATTTCTGAGTATTATTGTCCGGATACCGAGAGAAACACAACACAATAGTGAATTAACTGGCAGAAGGAATAGATCTTCTAAGAGAGTTTTAGAATCTGAGCTCTGGAACAGCTGGTCAAACACAATTTTATCTCAGTGCGCTCCGTATGTATGAGATATTGATTACACTATGCTTTTTTATCACGCGCATCAGTAAGAGTAACAAACCATTAGCGAAACCCGATTTAGTCACCAACAGTCGTGCAGGAAGGGAAACTGATATATAGTCGAGCAAAATTAGATCTAAACTTCGAGTAGCGTCGAAAATTTTTTCAGATAAGAACCACATTCACACTTTAGTATGCATAAAAATAATATTTTTATAATAGAAATATATACAAACAAAATGAAAAAAGAAAATATTTTATACGTTATTTACGCAGAAAAAATGGACAAAATTCACCGAAATCGTGGGCGTAATGGAATCTGAGTATTCTGGTTGGACGAAGCATTACGATGGGTATTTGTTACATAGATTTCCCATTCGCCAATGATATAATCGTTTCTTACGATACTCGGACCTATTTTGATTGAAGCTTTATGTGCTTGTTCATAATGCATCTTGGGTATATGGAAGATCACACAGATTTATAAACACATACATCAAAAGAAGAGATAATACTCCCATCCTTGGAAGTCTTGAAAGACGTGCTCACAAGGGATGTTTATAAGTGTTATGACCTATTTTTCCACTCCTTGACACATTCTGTCCACCCATTCCCTCCCCAATATGTCGTACAACGAGCGACACGCATAACACCACCCTCAATAATTATTTTTGAAACTCATGCAAAAAAGTGACTTTTCGAAGGTGAAGCCAGAATAATCAACTCTCCGACCCTATCATTATCAGATGGGCGCAGAGCAAGTGCGAGCCTTGTCTGTATATATTATATTGTGCAAGAGACAATATTGTCAGAGGCGTAATCACATTTTTCACAAACGATTTTGGAAAAGGTTTTTGCAAACCCGAAGTCAAGAACGTTTGGCCATCTGTTCTTAGCGACTAGTGAAAATCTGATATAAGAAGTCGAATGAGAATTGGAGGCCTTCAGTGCGAAAATCTACAAAAAATTCATGAAAAAATAACTAATAATAAATCTCCAACCCCAATAAAAAGAAGAACTTCACCAAAGTTTCCTGAGATAATGGTGAGCCAAATATATAGGACTGTCGAGACTTATTTTACTAAATTGTTTCTCCCTTGTTCTAAGATGAACCGTTTCTACTTTATTCAAACATGTATATGTTCAATGAAGGGGAGCGCCCTAAAGTGGGATGAAGACTTCGTTGTTAAGCTTCTAACAAACGACTTGGTACTTACGTAGTACGCGCCCTGTTAATCAGTCCAACAGACACTGAAATTGTCCCACAAACTGATTTGGGTTTTCTACCTAAAAAATTAATAAGTAGAATGTTTTAAGAAAATTTTAGTGCCGTTTTGCGCATTTTGTCTCCGTAATGTGCGAACGTACACTAGATTTAACAATTTATTTCAAGTCAGATTATATCTTTTTCGAAAGGAACCGAAAAACGACGTATCCACGTCGTCCTTCGCGCCGACCGATTTTCGGCACCTAGTTTTGAAGTAAAAGAGATGAAGACTATGTGCAGCTTACAGAGACGCAGAGATATAAAAGGAGGAGAGAGAGAGATGAAAGAGAGAGAGAGTGTACGGAGAGCAGAGGAAGAGAAGAGGAGAACTAGAGAATAAGAAAAGGTAGAAAAAGTTAGAAGAGGCGAAAAGATGACTAAGCAAGAGAAAAAGACATGGAGAAGAACGAAAGATAGAAGCGAGAGAGAGAGAGAGAGAGAAATTGAGTGCGGCGCTAGCGGGTTCAGAAACCCGTCTGGAAGGTATCGCCAAGCTGACACCACACGATGAGCGATACGACCATTAGATCTAGTGACCCATGATCAGGATTGAGGCATACTCTTGCGGATCGGATGGCAGTGTGCGAATGGCAGGGTGAAGTGATGAAGAGATAATTGACAGGGACGAGAATAAGGGGATGAGGAATTTTCAGCGAAACAATGGCCGTTTTCATTGTGCATTTGATTTAAAATGGAAAAAATAATGAAAAAGCAAAGGGAGTACCTGCACAATCGCTATTTCGCGCGATGTTCATGTCAGGCTTCCTGAATAAAGTGCCCCGACGACATCAGTGGAATGATAAAGCCGTAAACTAGAAAAAATGGGACTCTCCGAAGCCGTAACCGAAAAATAAGAATCCTACAGGTGCTCGCCTGCAGAGAGTAATCTCAAAGTTGTTTTCTATTGTTGTTTCTCGAAAGTGGGGTTTTGCTAGAGGAGATGACCTACCACAGTTAAGTGTTTTAACTATACCGTCATTGCGAAATCCCTTCTCTGCTATCTTATTAAAGTATGGACGCCTCAGGTTATAGGGAATCTGATATAAGAACTGAGCTAGCAAGAATGGTTTATGCGCTCCATTTATATTGCGACAACCACAACCTAATAAATACATATTATCACTTCCGCTAAAAATAAGTAATTAATTTAGATTCCTTTCAATTAATCCTTTTGGCCTCTGGTTTGAGGGAGTTTTCGTGACATTTGTCACTTAGAACTTCGCACTCTACCCTACCTTCACGTCTCCCCCCGACCCTGAGGCGCCCCCACCCATACCTCGCACGTCCATACCCCCCCATCCGCGCCTCCTCGAAACTCACTATAACAGAGCTATAAACAAAAAAAGGTACATAAACACAGAAAAAAGCGATATAACAAGAAAAAAAATATTTTAAAAACAATCAAGAAATGCCGAACCCCAAAATGTGTTTTTTTTTTTTTCCCCCAAAATGGGGAGGGTTGCGCTTTCGAGATCCCGTAAGGGCGAGACTACTATATTATAGTGACTTTCGAAGGGAACCGAAAAACGACCTTACGTGCTCGCGCGACACCTTATTTTAGGATAAACTAAGTTGCGGCTTCAATTCGCCCGATATAGTATGACGCTCAAGAAGGGAAACAGAATATAACGGTGAAGGCCTAAGTGCGCCAAATCAAAAAAAAAAATTTACATCCCCCCCCCCAAAAAAAAAAAACTTTGTAAAAATATTAATGAATAATAAAAAAAAGTCACTTCTATAAAAAAAAATTAAGTTTCGGAATTTGCACTAGAAAGACTTTCGATTTATATTAGTTCCCGATGAGGCGTTTTTACTATTATTTGACGCATAATCGGTTTTGATAAGATTATCTTTATGCTTAAGCAAAATGGTACCTTTGTAAAGCGTTCAGTTTCCCCCTCCGCCCCGCCTCTTCTTGCGCATTTCCCCCCGCAGCCCGCCGCCACCACCTCATATCCCACATACGTGCCGCCTTTATCCCGAGAAGGGAACCGAAAAACAGAAACTAGACAGTGCACTCACGCGGCGAACCTTTTTAAGTGGATAAACGTTATGCGCTTCAACCCGATATAGCGTGACGTCAGTGAGGGGGAGCCTGACTGAGTAGGGTGGTCCCGACCCAGCGCCCCACCCAGTGGCGGGACACCATCCTATCCCAAAAAACTCCCCCTAACAAAAATAAGATGGTCACTGCCTTTGCTATCACGTTTTCTTATATTCATGGTTTCAGAAAAGGAAAAAATACACTTGAAAACTTTCGTCAGGTATATTAGTTCCCTTTTTTTTGGATGATGTGCGCGTTCACTCATACCAGGGGGTGAACGCTCATAGATCGGGTTGAAGATGAGCGTTAAGGCGTTGGAACAAAATGGTAGGCGGCGAAAGGCGTGTCAGGGGGGCCGCCTTTCGTGGCGAGTTGGGGGGGCCCCGTAAGGCGGGACGACTAATATTGTACGAGTGGGTGTTTCGAGAAAGGGTACCGGGAAGAAGGGGGCGGACCTGGACGGGCTCGGCGCGAGGCAGGGCCGAGGTGGGTGCTGGGGGGGGGCATGTTGTTGAGGGATGAAACTATCGGCTGTCAGGGCCCGATATAGGTGAGGGCGGCCAGGATGAGGGGAACGGGATATAGGTCGGGGAGAGCCTAGAGTGCGAAAATCTATTTCCCCAAAAACCCATCCCCATCCCCCCGAAAAAAACATCCATCCAATCAACTCAATCCCTCCCCCCAAACACACACAACCTTCCAGTTTTCGGAATTCTCGCCACCTTACGCACACTCTCCCGCACCTCTACATCCTTAGTTGCCCCGACTTGAGCCCCCCGCCGCTCCGCCCTATCACCTGAACTGCTCAACTACCCACCCTCGGCATTTTGAGAAGATACTAATAATATAAAGACTAAAACAAAAAATGGAAAAAAAACGAAAAAAAGCGATAAATCAGAAAAAAACCGCTTTTGAACGAGATATAATAAACACCAAAAAGAATAAAAGAAACAAACACTAATAAAAAAAAATTAAAATAAGTAGAACATAAACTATTCGAAGGGAAACCCGATAAAAACGACCTAAAAACGTGCTGAAGCGAGGCGGGACCACCCCCCCCCCCCCTTTTTTCCTATTTTAGGGATTTAACTGATCGCTTCAATTCCCGATATCTGTGGATCGTCCCAGGCAGGGAACTGATATAGGTCGATGGCCTTACTTATCAAAATCTTATAAAAAATTTCATTGATAAATTATAACATAATAATAATCAAACAAAAAAAATTTTAAGTTTCGAATTTTTTCACTTAGAACTTCGACTTATATTAGTTCCGTGATTTGATGGCGTCACTATATAAGAATTTATAGTAACTTTGAGATTACTTTCAAGCTTATACAGGGAGGGTATGCGGGGGGGGGGGGGGGGGGGGCGGGGGGGGGGGGGGGGTTGTACAAGAAAGAAACAAAAAAAAAGAAAAAACCCCCCCAAAAAAAAAAAAATTTTTCCGCCCCCCTTGTTTTTTTCCCTTATCCCCCCCCTTTTTGCCCCCCCGCCCCCCCCCCTTTAAAGACACGACATTAGTAGCGATATAACACACAAGAGTAAAGAGCACGAAACAAAACTATATAAAAAATAAAAAATATAAACAAAGTTGATATCTTTTTTCTGAAGTGGATCCGAAAAATCTGGGAGAGACAATGTGCATTACAAAAGTGAAAAGAGCAAGAGAGAAAAAAAAAACACAAAAAAAAAATTTAAAAAAATTAAGGTTTTACCTTTTTTTTTTAAACAATCAAATATATAAAAAACAATAAATTGTTTTTTTTTTTTCTTATATAAAAACACTCTGATATTTATTGTGATGAAAATCTGAGGGACAAAAACTGAATATAATGCTAAATATGTTAACTATTAAATATTGCAAGAAAAACAATAAAAAAATATACAATAAAAAAGAATAATAAATATAATAAAAAATCCATCAAAAAAAAAACCCCCCTTTAAAAAAAAAAATAAGTTAGTAAAATGTTTTCCCCCCTTAGAACTATCGTACTTTAATTTATTTTTTTTTTAGTTTTTCTCTCGAAATAAAAGAGCAGAATCCTGACGATAGAAAAAGTCATAAAAAAATCAGGTTTTGAAGATAACCTTTAAAAGCTTAACAAAATGGTAAACATCAACGAAAGCGTATCAGTTTAAAAAAATTGTTTGTCTCTGCTTTTTTGCGAATAATAAACAAAACCACAAAAGTAAAAAAATAGGACGAAAAACAAACACACACTAAATAATTAGATAAAAAGATGAAAGTCTTCGAACGGTATACACCGAAAAAACGAAAACACTCTAATAGAACGTAGAACTCGCAAGAGATCTGAAGACAAAGACCATTTTTAAGAAGATAAAATAAAACAAATAATTTTTCAAAACCCACAAAAAAATAGCTGACGTAACATGGATATGGATTAAATAAAGAAAATAATCTAAAAATCACTTGAAAACATGCAGAAATCTAAAACAAAAGTGGAAGCAAAAATTTTGAAAATTATAAAAAAAAAACTTATAATATTACAAAAAGAAAAATAAAGAGTATTGTGTTTAATAGACGAGAATGTGACACTTAGATTCTTACGAATTAAGAAATTTATGTTCTTGTAAACTTGAGTAAAATACAACTAAATAAAAAAATGAACGTCATAATATATACATTTAGAAAAGAAATAAACTTATGACTTTTGTAATTATGGTGATAAGAAAACGGTTCAGTATTTTTTTCTTAAAAAAAAAAGAAATTTTTTAATAATAACAGTGACATTTTTTTTAAAAAAACAAAAAAAAAGAAAAAAAAAAAAAAAAAAAAAAAAAAAAAAAAAAAAAGAAAATCTTTTTTTTTTTTAAAAAATTTTTTTTTTTTGGTGTTTCTTTGTAAAAACAATAAAAAACAACATATGCTAGATTTTATATAATCTAATATATTAGTTAATTGAGCATTTAAATATTCAGAAAAAGGTAAAAACCGAAAAAAAAAAGAAAACAGACAAATAAACGATTTTTGTATTTTTTTTCAACCAAATATTATTTTACTCTACATATAATACAAACCCAAAGATAAAGAGTAGAGTTTTGTTATCAGAACGATATAAGGTCGAAGGCCATAAAGACTAAGCGAAAAATAACTAAAAAAAAATTCAAAAAAATATATAAACAATATCTGTTTTTGATATATTAATAATATACTTAAAAAGACGATATTATTCTTACTATATAAAAAATTTAAGATTTCAGAAGAAATTTATGGCAACAAAATTAGAAAAAATTCGAAACATTAAATAATAAGTATCTCCTTTGAATGTAGAAGAGCAACATCACTATAAATAAAGAAACGTCCAATAAAAAATCGAATGTTTGAAAAGAATAAAACATATTAAAAGATATTAATTGAATAGAAGATACTAAAAAAAAAAATTTTTTAAAAACGAACAGTTGTAAGAAAAATCCGCTTTATTGTTTCAACTTCCTGTATTTATTTTGTTTTCGACACACACATAAAAAAAAAATTATAAAAAAGATGAAATATTAAATCGAAAAGAGATAACGAAAAAACGAACAAACTTATAAAACAGTGACAAGAAATTTTGCTTTTTTTTTAAAAAAAATAAAAAAATAGCGAAAAAAAATTTCTTTTTTAAAAAAAAAAAAAAAAAAAAAAAACCTAAATAATGCTTTTTTTTGGTTTTTGTGCCCATCAACAGACCCGAAATAAAAATAAAATTCGAAACTATTTCGAGTAAACGGTTAATTAAGAAGATAGGTTGAAAGGAAATTCCATGTGTAATATTTCTAAAAAAAAAAAAAAATTCTTTAAAAAAAAAAAGAATCTTTAACATATAATAAGAAGCAAAATCAACAAAAAAGAAAGATAAAGAAGAAGAAAAGAATATATATTTTGATTTGAAAGAATAAATTAGACAACAATTAAGAAAACTTCGAAACCTTAATATTACGTATATAATAACCAAGAATGAGAAGAAGCGGAATCAACCTCTTATTTTATTTTGAATACCGTATAAATAAAAAAAGATAAAGAAAAAAAAGAAATTTGAAAGTAAAAGTTAAAGACATAGATGGTTATTATACAAAACTAAAATACAGAAAAAAAAAAAGCGAGAGAAAAAAATCAGTTTAAAAAAAAAAGAAAAAAAAAAAAACAACCAAAAATTTGCTTTTTGAAGAAAAAAAAAATTACACACAGATAAATAAGAAAAAAGAAAAACGAAAAACACTAATAATAATATAATAAAAAGTGAACCATTAATTTCAGAGAGGAATTCACGAAAAAACAAAGAACACATATAACAAACGTGCATACAAAAAGCAAAAAAATTTTTGCTAAAGATACCCAGAAAAAAAAAATGAAAAGAAAAAGGGGCAAAAAAAAAAATAAAAAAAAACATATTGGAAAAAAAAAAACATTTTATATAAGAGCAAGATAAAACTAATAAAGACGGCTGGTGCGAGGATGGGCGGGGGCCGGGATGAAGGAGGGTGTTTTTGTAGTCCAGAGGTTATTACGGTGAGTGATAGGGGTAACGAAAAGAGAGAAGAGCCATAAGTAGCCCGAGAAAAATACTAAATAAAAAAAAATATAATAGAGAAAAAAATAAATTAATCCCTACCCACTACACCCCCCCCCCCACCAAAAACGCCCAAAATTTTAAATTGTTTTTCTGGAATTTTTCAAAGCTGATTTAAATATCTGCAGTCGTTCCCGCTTTCCCCCCCCCGTGATGGCCGTTCACTTAAAAAACGAAATAACATAAAAAAAATACAGGTTTGAAAGATAACATATAAAGAACTATATAAAACCAAAAAATAAGATAAACTTCTTTGGTTTGATAAGGCGTCAGTAAAAGAAAAACCCCCGGTTTCCGCTTTGCGTATTGCCCGTAAGGTCGACACTATATTATGTAGTGACTTTTTCGATTATGGTAATCCGTAAAAACGACCTAGACGGGGGGCGCGAGGCGTGCGATTTTTTCAATAATCCTTGTAGGAGAAGCCCCACCTCCTTTTTATGGATATTTGAACTTTATTCGCTTTCCTTCCGATATAGTTTGTTACGTTCTAGTGAATGGGAATCTTGATATATCTTTGGTTCGAGAGGCCTAAGTGCGACAAATGCTAGAAAAAAATTCATGAAAAAATAGATAATAATATTCACAAAAAAAAAAATTTAAGTTTCGGAATTTGCAATTAAATAGTTCGACCTCACTTTCGTTTCCCCGTGAGGTTGCGTCACTATCGCTCCCTTTGTGAGGTTGCGTTATCGTCGCTCCCCCGTGAGGTTGCGTTAGGTCGTTGCTTCGTGAGGTTGCAGTCATTGACACTCCCTCGTGAGGTTGCGTCACTGTTGCTCCCTTGTGAGTCTGAGTTATTTTCGTTACCTTGTGAGGTTCCCTCTTGAAGTTGCGTCTCTGTCGCTTCTTCTTGAGGTTTCGTCACTGTTGCTTTGTAGATGATACAAAGTTGCCTTGCCAGCAGAAAATATTAATTTTTTTTCTCTATATAAAATCCATGTTTTTGTATTAGTTTAGGCTTGCTGCATTTTTCTTTTCTTTGTAAGGTATAGAAATAATATGCATAAATCACAATAGTATTTATGAGTTGAATAAATCTTAATAAAATGGTAGGGAATTAATGTCTCATTCTTCGACCTGAAGAAAACATGTTGTGGAAAAAGAACAAGTCGCCCCATCAACAACGAGCCGATATTTGGCCGATTTGAAAAAAAAATGACTTAAGCAGAGCAAAAGAGTAAGGAATGAAACAAAAGAGAGTTTAGCTTGTGAGGCATGACGCGTGTGCATACCGGTGTCAGAATGCCTTTGGAAAATGCCACAAGCGCTACCACGCAGTCTTCCCTAGTTCCCTTGAAGAGCCGGGAAAACATAAATCGAATCTAGATAGCACAAGGAGTAGTATCTCAGAGCTAACTCCGGAAAGCGTATTACTGGCTATCGGAAAGAAATGGGAATTGATTCAGATATAAAGAGTTGGAAGGTTTGAAGATCTTAGAAGAATACAGTGAGAGCATATAGAGCGATTAGTTAGAGGAATCGAGCAGCTGTGACTTTTTCGAATTGGTTGGCATGCTGCGTGCAATTCAACACAATGAGGGGGAAAGTGTAGTAGTTGAGACTAGAAAACTATGCTTGACGGAGGCGAGGACAGCACGGAAGCACACTTCCTCAAAACAATTGGGAGGAATGCCATCCGGCCACCCTCTTGCGCTACGTTTTTTCATAGATTTCAGCGAGCCCATGCACCCGATATCTTGATGAGAAGGGTCGAATGCCTAATAGGATGGTACTGAGACGGGAGGAGGAAGAGGAATGCCACGATTACATTCGCAAGTGATGTGAGCCTTACCTCGTTTGTGTACCCCCAAGTAATCACTTTTGCGTCCAGAGGTGGGACTCGCTCTTTTTAGTCCGCTAGTCCGCAGTCCGCTCCGATAGGAATACCAGCAATAGGTGCGGATAGCGGAGGTGCGGAGTCGCAAGGAAATTAGGCGGACTTGCAATTGCGGATCAAAAAAAGTTTCCGCTATTTGTTCCGCACCTTTAAAAAATGAAAATTAGTTTACTTATTAAGAATTCTTAAAAATATATTAAGAATATTTATTTTATTTTAAGTTTATAATAATTATATTTAGTCTAAGACTTATTGGTTTTTAATAATTAAATTTCCAACAAATAAATCACCACCCTTAAAGGTACAATATATAATAACTAACATTTAATTGTTTTATAGAGCTGAAGGCTGATTTTCTTAAAACTTAATTAATTATATATTACTATAATAACTAGGCAACTATCTTAACATCATTCTGTGTAAACCCAAAATATATATATAAATATATAATAAATTATAATATTATTAGTATATAAATATATTATTATAATATTATATTAATTATATATATAGTATGATAATATTATATATTATATACATTATATATATACTTATTCATATATATATTTGGGTTCTACACAGAACTGAAACATATATTATATATATTATATATATATTATATTATATACTGTATATATATATATATATATATTTAAATATATATATAGTAGTATATATTATATTATATTATATTATATATTACTATTATATATTATTATATGTTTTATTTACTGTATTTTATCTACCATTTATTAATTATATTAATATATTAAGTAATATAATCATATATATAATATTAATATATATATATATATTTTTTTTTTTTTATTTTTTTTTTTTTACGTTGATTAACCTCAATTAGTGGTTTCTTATTATATTCCAGTGTTTCAAAACAACAAAATCCTGAACGAAACTCACGCAGATGAGCACACACCCAGTCTTTAAAGTGAGGAGAATTAATTAGTAGGAAACTCAGTAGATGAAAGAGAATTCAACAGAACAGATGTGACTGAAAAGAAGGAGGCACCACATTGAAAAAGTCTTGGATTGCTAGATTCACACACCAAACTCATGTCGCGACACAGCACCATTGTGGCTACCGAGGGCGCGTTAAGGTGGTGGCCAGCGGTGGAAAGTCCTCGAGCACTTGCCGCGTTACGGTACCCATAAGAAGATGTAAAACCAAACAGTCGCGCCGCCAAACATATGCATAGGTCAAGTTGAACTAGAAAGACAGACAGCTTGATAAGCCTTTTGCCTTTGACATCGACACCCTATCACAAAAGCGGGTAGAAACCTGAAGCCCCCAGATATGAGAGGCAGTACTCCATTACAAGGGCGGATGTCGGCCCTTGTTATAAACGGGAGTAACGTTGAAAGATTGACGAAAAAAAAGCTCTCGCAGTTTAACAGAACTCCAGCGTTCCTTAGGGGCCTTAGCAACCTTGTATGTGAGGTTTCCAAAAGATACCTTTTTATGTTGTGGTGTAGGCACAAGGTGGTTTATATTGTCGACGAGGAGACGAAATGAGACACGTTCGAAAGAGGATTAGGGAAAGTTAGAAGGTGTCCTAGAGAGGGAGAGATTTGTAGAGCTTGAGTTTTTAAAGAATTGAATTTACAAGGTTCAGGACGACCCACCGGAAAGTTCTATCAGGATCGGCGAAACATAGAATCTGAGAATATTAGCGAGCAGGCAATTCTAGAAGTACAAGACAGGGAGCAGAATTGAAATTGGTTGAAGAAGATAGGTAAGTGTCAGATGTCGATCGGATATGGAGTGATAGATCTAGAAGTCAGGTAGTAAAGATCATTAATTGAAAGTTAGGGGAATAGGAGCGAGATAAAGACAGGAACCCTGAGGAACACCACTATTTGGACGAAAGGAAGAAGAAGTTCGCCGCCATCAACAACAGCCTGTAATTGAGGATTTGAAAGAAAGCTAGAATAAGTAAGCAAAGAAGGAGGACCAAGGAGGGGAGCTTGGAGAGATGTGACGCGTGCCAAACCCGGTCAAATGCTTTGGATTGTCAAGCGCCACCACGCCAAGTTCCCGTAGTCCTAAGGCGGAAAACATAACTTCAGTAAATAGGAACGAGTATATCGGCCAGTAGACTTCGAGCGAAGCCCGTACTGGCGATCGACAAGAGTGAATGAGATTCCAGTGAATCTAAGACAAATGAGAAGTTCAGAGAAGAGTTTCAAAATCTTTAGATAGGAATACAGTAAGGCAATAGTGCGGATAGTATAGAAGGAATCAGAGCGGCTTTCCGTTTTTTCGGAATTAGCTTGACATGTCGCGTGCTTCGCAACACTGAGGGAACAGGTGCTAGTCTGTGAGACATACCGAGATATAGATAATGACGATGGGAGCGCGTGCGAGTAGTCACGGAAGACTTCTCTCCTCAAAACTGTGGGAGGAATGCCATCCGGGCTACCCCGCCTTCCTAACGTCCGATGACGATTTTCAGGAGCAGGTCACGCGATCGAAATTAACAACTAGGCAAAACCCGCATAAGACACCTCGCAAGTGGAGAGAAGTAAAGAGGAGAGGCAATGCAGAATCGTCCAGGTTGAGAGTTAGAGGAAAAAGGAGGCCGAAGAGATTGCCTTTCAGTTGGAGATCAGCACAGAGAACATCAGAGCGCAATAAGGAGAAAAGGACAGGATTTACAGAAGTTCGTTAGTGAAGATGCTTTTGCAAGATGGCGCCAGAAAGATTTGTCAGTCTGAGAACACAAGGATGTTAGCGCACTTTCGTTGATGACAAGCCCCGCTTTGCGTCGTCGCAAGAGTATCCTCTCTATCCTGCACACGATTTCTAGAAGAATGAACACTTAGCCAAGGATGTGATAGTGGAAAGAGAACCGAGAATATTTTTCCACTCCCGATCGCGGAGCTGCTCTCACCATCCTGCTCCAGACCCTTGAAGCCTTTAGTTACATGCAGCAGTGATTCTATAATATCAGCACCCACATATTCGAGTTCTGCACCTCAGCAGACTAGTTTCACCTGTTCTGCCTGGATGGCAGAGGAACAAGCGCACGATCGCACTCATGGATCTCATGGTCAGGAAGAGAAAGATTTAGTCGAAGAAGGAATAAACCTACTGCATTCCCGCATCTACGATCACAGACTCCCTTTATCGAGCAAGAAGTTGAAGCTCGCTCAACCAGAGACAAAGCCCAGATCAACTTCTCAATCCTTAGTTAGCTGTAGAGCAAACGCAAGGCGCCCCCCATCGCGCCGTACACATCACTGCAAGAAAAACGCGCCGTCCTGGTGTAGGCTAGAGAATTGGAGCGATCTGGAGAGAAAGTACTTAAATAAGACGACTATAAGGTTGTGGCAGATTTTACCAATAGGACCGCAAGGCTCGGTTCTTTAGTTATATATCAAATATAATTATAAAATATATAATAATATATAGTACTTAATATTTCGGCATTCTCATATTCTATCTACATATTATATATATATACATATAATAATATAATATTATACTATACTACTATAATATATATATACTACTACTATATATTTTATATATTTATACTATAGCAAAGCTTTTGATGAACTATATATATATATATAGCATCGACTCTGCAGGAGTCGACGGCTTGCATGGAGCTCTACTAACAGTCTTGGATACGAAATAAGCCTTCTATGGACGTGGACCAGCGTCGGTCCAAAATATTTCAGAAGGGGAAGCAGAATTGATTTAGGTGAGGACCCTTAAATTAGCAAGATTGGGACTGCTGGAAGTGAACTAACACAGCACTCCTCATCACAAAGGACATCGTCTTCCCGTTTCAGGCATAGCCAAATTTCTGAATTGTTTATCATCTAAATCAACTATATACACCTTCTCCTAGTCGGGCTGTAGACGCGAAAATATTTAGATTGGTGTGGATATTCGGAAGGCAAAGAAGTCTAACCTCTTTAAGCTGCTATTTATTTTGGCACCTAATCTTTTTGAAAGTAATCACTGATCTCTTGTCCTTGAAACGATCATTTCAGGAGGAAGTGGAAAAAAAAAATTCTGAAACTAAAAAAAAAAAGAAATAAAAAAAAAAAAGAAAAACATCTTGAGATTTTGTAATATCATTCAATTTTCACTACTAAAGTTAAGATTAATCAAATAATTTCAAACTAATCTGTTATTTAGTACTTTAATATTAAAATCTTCGTGAGATCGCACATTAATTAGGGAGACGTGCGGGACGTGCGGACTTGCGGACTTGTGATAGCGGAGGTTTGATGGTCTGAATAAGGCGGAGGAAGCGCTAGCGGACTACGTGTTCTCAAGGTGCCGGAGGTGCGCTAGCGGACTACCCCCTAAATGAGCGGGGTGCCCACCTCTGCTTTGCGTACCCCCGGGGTACGCGTACCTCCACTTCTGGAAACCACTGGCTCTAGCGCAAGACGGCCAAACACTTCTCTTCTGATCGCCGTTCACCCCTAAGATAATAATTATCAATCTGCTAACCCTATTAGGGCCTCTAATGTCAATATAACTCTCTATCAATACTACAATCCAACCTAATATAATCATTACATATAATATAACTATATCACTAACTATTAAATCATACATATCTAATGTATAAACAGGTTTATGCAAATATCACAACCCCGAGAAACTCGGAAATAAGGGCGCATTGTTTTCGACAAATATTATGTGTGAAATAAGAATAATGACTCAATCATCTATACTTTTCAGGGCATTTGAGAGTCAAACTGTACCCTTGAACAACCCTCGACCTCATGTCATAAAAGACGTCACCAGGGCCAAATCTAGTTGTGTAACTACATGGCAGTGCGATGTGATGACAGTAATACCTCTGACTTTCCTTTGGCGTTATACCCCCTATAGTTAATCCTAATCTTATTATCGGGTACCTCGGTACGTAGTATTTATTACCAACTTTTGTAGGAGACTCAAACCTGGACTCGAGCGTTATAATGTGACCCCCAATGTTATAAGTCTTCCGCGCTCCCTATTCGATAGTATTGCATAATGTCTATATATAGAAATAAAAAAATATAAGTAATTTCATATTTTTTTTAATTAACTTACCTAATTTCATAAGTGAGAGGAATACTTTTTTAATAGGTAGTAATTTTATTACTGATCACTAGTGATCCGGTAACAAAATAGGAAATTAAAAAGCGTACCTAACTGTATAATGTATACTAAAGTGTATATATATTATAATATTAGAATATGAAAGTACACGTGTATGTGAGTAAGGCTGTGGATAAATTACCTTAGTATATTAAAAAGTGAATACAATAAGGTTATAACAATAACGAAGAAAGAAAGAAGAAGACTAAGACGAAGAAGACGGAAACTGATATACATAGCGTAGCTAGAGAAGAATGAATATAGATAGTAATAGACGAATAGAAAAGAGAGAGAATATATTATAAGAATAGTAATGAGCCGTATATAAGTATAATACTGGTTATACTATATATTTATATACGTAACGAGTATATATAGATATTATAGATATAAGAAGTGAAAGAAGATAAAGAAGAGAGATGAGGGTTATATCTATCATATATATATCATATCATTATATATTATATACTTAATATATATACAGTTAATACGCCCTATGTTGATATTAGTTGTAATACAGTATACGCTATATATACCTATAGAACCCTAGATCCTTATATATATACCGATATATATTATATATATTATAATTAGATAATATATATAGTATAGTATATTATAATAAGTATATACTATATACGTGTATATATATGAAATGTTATTAAACTACTACAAATATACGGGGCAGCCACCAACAGCCTAGAAAAAACAAATCCCTACACTTTAAGTCTACATGAATAATAATAGAATGAAGTCAAACAAGTAATGATCCGAATATATAGTATAAAGATAGATTGCTATATCGGTTCTGGGGTTTGGGCCGGAAAAAACATCTTTGACATATAGGGGCGAATAAATAATTTATTCAAAAAACATGTTTTCTTGAATGGGGAGAAGGGGATGGCAGAAAAGGGTGAAGTCAGCAGTTAATCCGAGTTTATCGAGCTTCCATTTTTTTTAGATAATAATGCTATTTTTTACACCCTTATATATATATATATATATATATATCATTATATATAGATATATATATATATATATATATATATATATATATATATATATATATATATATATATATTATACTATATTTATATAATTATTTATAATATAGTATATATAATATATAATATATATATATATATATTATATATATATATATATATATTATATATATATATATATACTATCATATATATATATAATATATATATATATACCAAGTATATTACTATACTATATATTCTATATCATATTATATAGCTTATATATATATATATTAACTATAATAACTATTATATATACTATTATATATATATAATAGTATATATACAGTTATATATATATAATATATATATATATATATACTATATATATATATATATATAATATATATATAATATATATATATACTATATATATATATATATTATATATATATAATATATATTTATATATATATTATATATACCGCTATATATTATATATATATATATATATATATATTATATATATATAAATATATCATTAATATATAGTATATACTATATATATATATATATATATATATATATATATATATATACTATATATGTATGTAATTATTATTATATTATATTTATTATTATTTATTATCTATTATTATTATTATTATATATTATTATTATTATTATATTATTAGATTAATATTATTATTATTATTATTATAATATTAATTACTTATTATTTAGATTGAGTTGAATTTTTGATGAATGATAGTGTTGATGTGAATTTGCTTAAGGCAGAATCCTCTTGGAGAGCTATCGATAGCTTCGAGGAATAGGGAACTGAAGTGACGTAAATGGTGTTGAGGAGGGAAAGAGGGAAAATGATCAATGAGAAAACACAAGGATAAAATCCCTTTGGATAAAGATATTATCTCTAAAGTATTATAAAGATATGATTGTTGCGGAAACTTAAATGGCGAAGCTCCGAAAACACTATTCGCCATGGTATTACTAGAGGTATTCTATGCATCGATCAGTACCTGACACCCTACGTAACCATCGCCTCCCTGTCTGTGTAAACGTATATAGGGCAATTGATTAAGGACGAGCGAAGACAGTTTACTGCCTCTAATACAATTCTAATTATATCATTTCAAAATGTTATTTATCACTTATTTATGAGCTTTCGATAAGGAGGGCAAGTGAGTTTGGAGCTGTTTTTATATAAAATTGAAATATTTTATACTTATTTAATTTTAATATTTAATGATAAAATTTTAGAGAAATATGATTTATTTAATAAAAATAATTATCTATAATATTGTTAATTTAGTTTTTATATTCTTATTTATAAATAAACTATTTTATTAAACAGAGTAAAATATAATAAAAGTTATCCTTTACAACTCAACATAAACAGCTAAACCAACTCGATAGTAGTGATAATTTATTTAATTAAAATATGGTCACACACATAGTGGATGTTCCACATTTTGTTCAAGAGGTTATTTTATATATAAATAAAATATTATAGCTAAATACTTTAAGACGGTGCATGGATAAGAATAACTAAGTATATGTATTAAATATAGTTATAGATAGTTGAATATATTTTACTTTGGTATGAATGTAGAGTGCGGGTATGAAGTTTCATATGAGCGGCGAGTAGATGAAATTCGAGACTAAGAAATGAATAATGGCAAGTGAACCCTGAGCCCGAAGCGTGACCTCGACACTATGGGGATCGGCCCTTCCCCAAATTTCCGTCCACATCATGGCACTTCCCGACCCCCAATATTCGTATTTCCAATAATCCATATGATAAACCTTACGAAACACCAACCACCAACATGTTGACACACAGTATACACTACATACAACCCACACCATTAATCATATATCAATGATATATATAATTATAAAGATATATAATAATAAATAGAGACGATACGTAAGACGATTAGAGAGAGACAATTAATGATAATAGAATACTATAAGAGAAATATAGAGAGATATTACTGGTATTATATATATATATTAATATCGATTATATACTATTATATGTATATTAATAGTAATAGTAATATATATCATATATATAATATATTATTTATATTAATTAAGTAACTAGCCTACCTAGTAAGGATTAAGATCATTATAACCCTAGGCTAAATTAACATCCTATCAGCTATTCTTTGAATTACAAATTATTAGTGATGACTCACTGTTAAGACACCGTATTTTTATTATTCTAAGTTTTTAGCAATACTCTCTTAAAACAGATTAATAGATCCTTTAAACTGTCATGTATCTTACCAAATTCAATTATATACCAGCCTTTAAATAGGTGCTTTTTTATATTGATAGTTTGTGAGATGATTATCGACAAATACGTGCGACAGGTGGTGTCTATCCGTTTTTAGCCTCATTTTTATAATACTATCGTATCTAAATCTGTGTTAAATTGTGAGCCATAGTTTGAATTATTATTATGATTTAAACAAAATTATAAGTGTTGTTGTAAATCCTAAAGTTGAGTTATATTAGTATTATATTTCTATGAAATAAACATATTGAGTATATACTATACTTATATTTTTAATATTTTTATAACAGTATTTTTCTAGTTAAATTAAAAAATAATTTAATGTAATTTTGTGTACAATATTTGGATCTCTAGTCACTACCAATACTTATATTACACCTTATATATACTAATAGGTTCATTAATGATGACTGTTTAAAAATAATGAAAGTTTTGAAGGCAATAGGTTCTGTATATATATATTATATAGTATATATACATGTGGTTTAGTTTTGCCAAAAATTATGTATTTAATATTTGAAATTAAATGATAAAGTTCTATTTTTCTGAGCAATATATTAACCTAGGATAAAGTGTTTTAGCAAATTGGCTATACCTTTCATTTTGTTAGTAAAGATTGAAAAATATATAACTTAATTAAAATATTAACAGAATATAGGCATATAGGTCTAAGTATATGAAGGGAGAGGAGTAATTATTTGTATATGAGAAGATTTTTGATATAGAGGAAACTGGACTGGCCGAGTAGAAGAGAGAGAGAGAGAGAGAGATGAATCTATAATCAGAAGCCTGAGCCACTTAAGATGATATGATTGCAGAGATTTCTAGGGTTTGAAGTAGATAGTATAGATAAAACTTTGTGAGAGAGCCAGGAGGGATGAAGAGCTGAGACACGGCGTGAAAAAGGTTTGAGCATCCAGGTATGCTTAGGGGTACTGCTCAGGATACGGATAAGAACAGAGTAAGACGAGTTATGACAAGGAAAAAAAAAATAATAGACAAATAAAAAAGAAAGGATGATATAGAGTACTAAGCTACTGGTGTAGTGATTCGCTGGTGGTGCGGTAGGCACTTAAGACTGATAAAGGCTTTAGCTGGAGACGGAAGTCTCTATTTTCGCTATTTAAAAACGAGTAGACTATCGATCGCTTGTTATTTATTTTTCAGGCTCGCTGTGCGGATGATACTCAACCTAGGTTGTTTAAAATTTTAGGTTTGCTGATATTGATGTTACGTTTCTTCTTTTTAGGACTTTTACATTTGTGTTATATTTTTAACAATGTAGTTAGGTAAATTCATTTATAATGCAGTTAAAGTAGAATAATAATTTAGGTGTAATGCTTCTGTAGCTGAAGTAACATGCGGGACTGGGGAGGAGGTGCAAAATGTTGAATAAAATAGTGCGTTTATAGTAATTATTGTTTGAAGAAGGAGATGACAAAAGACTGAGTTGAAGATTATGAATGAACTGAGTGTGTGATGATGAGTGAGTGGGTAAGTGTTCCAAAGAAAAAAAGGTAGTAGGAATGTGTGCGCCAGAAGGAAGGAGCCGGTGGTAAAGGGGCGTAAATAAGGAACTGAACCTAGATATTGCTAAAATATTCGTTAGAAAGTGCCCTCAGCGAGCAATCCGTAATAGCTTACGTGAAGACTAACTATTAATATCGCTCGTATAGAGCACAATATATAAGGTGATGCAGCATAAAATAAATAATTGTATCCTTTACTTTTTATTATAATTTAACTTTTTACATTTTATTATTTTTACTTTTCTTATTTATACTTTTTACATTCTAAAATCTTTCACTCCTTCCAATTCAAATTCAATGGAATATAAAGATTGGGCAGCAGTATAGTTAATTAAATCTGTGAAAAAAGTTGAGTGATAAAATTCACGCGAGAATATCGCGAAGGCGGTGTGAAGGTGCCCTCCCCGGGGTGTAAGAACGTTGTGCTTGTTTTGGAAATGGAGGCGAATAAGGGGGGAATTTCAAGATTCGGTGATTCGAATGAGGATCTATTATATAACAGGTGAAGAGATCCAAAAGCAGAGAACGGTAGGACTTGTAGATGTGATAAGACCTTAAATGCGAGTGTACACGTAGTAATCTCTAGAAATAAAAGCTCTATGTAAAGATAAGTAGACAGCCTTGAGGAGGCAGTATTTGCAAAACGCGAGAGAGATCTGTAGTAAGAGTCGTAGTGCGAGCTGTGGAGTGAGTATAGTTACACTAAGTGACGGCCGGCTTGCGAGGTGATTCTTCGAATCCTCGGTATCTCTCGAATGTGGTGACTCTACAGGCAAGCTCGGGCATGATTATAAAAGTGATATTCAGTATAGTACATATCAGTAATGTTTTCACTTGTCATCGTAATTCATGTGCGTGTTTTTTTAAGGAGAATGGTGGATCGTAGGTGTGATATAAGTGGTGTCAAATCCCAGATTCTCACATATAGCAATGTGTCCCAATGATGTGGTGTATTTTTATTGATTGACGATAGCTATCCGAGGGCGAAGGAATCCGCCAAGGGTCTGCGACGCCCCGGGCCTCTTTTTTGTGCAAGATACGTTAGGTTTAGGGTTTATTTTTTATAAAGTTGTTAATGATAATGGTCACCAAGTTCATGTGATAATAATTGTATGTTCTTTCATGGGTCTTTTTTTTTGTTTATAATAAAGGTTGTGCTAGGACAACCTTGATTAGACTTGGCGTCCGCCGGATATAGTGTATGAATATAATTCGTGTCATTAATTTCATCCATCGTCGTCGTTTCGCGTTTTTTTAACAGAGACCGCAATCGTTGGCAGGCAATCGTGGTGTCGAGAGTAATCCAGGCCAACGCTTAAGGTGTCTGAGCGCTCGTCCCGCGCATTGTCGCGTATTGGTAATGACGTTGTTTCGTTCGCCTAGATTCACGCTTAGTCATCGCTGTCGTCGTGTGATATAAGTAATTCCCGCCGAGAGATCATCGTCGAATGCTCCGCCGATGTCGCCATAAGCAAGTAAGACAGTCTGGATTGAAAAGGTAATGAGAAAACGCGCAAAGAACTATAATCTCGACAATCCAAGTTGTAAAGATCCAATAGAGCTAGGTGACAATTTGCTTATGAAATGCTTAATAATGAATAACCTGACAATAACTGCAAATAAGGATTCGTAAGAATTTTAGCCATTGAATTTTTAAAAATAATAATAACAGTTGAATTTTCGAAATAAAATAACGAGTGACGTTTTAATTAAGGGCAACCCAGAATATTATATAATTTTACTGAGAGAACATCTTCATTATTTCTTCCTTTATAAAAATAAGAAATAACCTTTTGATGATAATTAAGATGTATCTAATTATGTATCCCTTCAGGAGTTAAATTTTTCAAAATAACCTTTCACTATCTATATAAACTATACGTGTCATTATACAAACAAGTTCTTGACAGTTATTTGCATAAACTGAGGGGCTAATGAAGTTAAAATGAAAGTAATTGATATGAGAAACTTCCCTAAGTTGAAGGTAGAATCATGAATATAAATATGAAATACCAATATTCCAACCTTATGATTAATTATATATTTATACCAAGTACTAATTAGAGGAAAGAGGTTGTATGATAGGTATATATTCTAAGTGGACTATTGTATCCTTTATATACTAGCACATTTGAGCTCAAATAAATATTTACCTCCAAACCTAGGTCTTCTGGTTCCTAAAATAATCCATTTTAATATAAAATATATAATTGAAAATAATATGAAAATAAATATATATATAGTATAGTAATATATTAATATGTATTTTATATAAATATTAATATGATAATTGAATTAAGGTAAATTTTATTAATTGTACAGAAATGATTCCAAATGAAATATTAGGAATTTTACTAAGCTAATAATTTAGTAAATGAGTAATATCCAGGCTTATAAATTAATATTTGTAGAAAAGAAGACAATGCATTACCAGCATGCTGGCCAGGCTAATAAGACAAATGAAAGCAAAATATCATTTCCCTTTAACTAGCAGTTTCCAATGAATGGATTAGGAAACTTGAACCTTCTTCTGTAATTTCATAAATACCTGACAGTGAAGGGAATGTTCTAGGAACAAATCCACCAACCATTCGAGTCAGTGAAATTTCGACTTTTTTCTAGGATCAATCCAAGTATTTTTAAACATGATTAAACTACCCAAATATCGATTCATTTGATTAATACGGGCTAAAAAACTATCTCAGTTTATAATGAAACTTATTGTGCTTTTGTGCAGATGTCTTAAAGATTTAAAATACGCAACAACGAATAGAACAGTGTAATATTCTCGTAGAATAAATATAAATAGAGTATATATAAAAAATAATATTTTGAATAATATATACTGTTAACCTTGAATAATGATGATAAATAATCTGCGTTCAAGTTATAACTAATCCAATTATATAATATATAGTATATATATATATATATATATTATATATATTTATTATGGTAGGTATTAGAGGTATATAGTAGAAGTAGATAATAGTGAGAGAGAATTTAAGTACGACATTAATATTATGTGACCAATAAATATTATATATATGGATATATATAATTATATGAAAAAATTGTGATAATGATTGTGAGGTACATATTGGAGTAGAAGGATTAAGAAATTATAGAATTATGATGATTTATTTATATACTATAATTTATGAGATAGATACTATACTATGTGCGTTGAGGCACTTGCTGAACGACAATCTGATGTTGGGCGATGTTGACGCATGCCAAATTAGCCGATTCGCTCATATTATCTACTCTGGTGCGGTGGGTGCACAATGTGTGTCAGCTCAATATTTTGAATGAAGTTGCGAATTACTTGACTGAGACAGTATCAACTTCATATGTACAGCAAAGAATTTTACACGTTCGAGATCTCTCTGCAAGAAATAACCCCGCAACTTTAAAACATATAGAAAATTAAAAAATTTTAATTCTATTCTGGTTTGAAATTGTTCTGCAAAAGAAAATCGCTGAATTCTAAGGTTGGAATTAAGGACATGTAATAAGTAGTAGAATAATGTAAACCCTTGATCATAGGTATATAACATGGTTTTGTTTTTAAAATCCATTGAACGGTCTCAGCAAGTTATTAGGGTATTAGTATAGCGTATAATTATGTCAAAATCTTATTAATACTCTAAGAGGATGATAGTAAATGATATGTTAATAATGCGCTCTAAAGTCCTCTGTTAGAGAGAGACGGTGTTAACAAACTCTGATGGATAGAGAAGGGCATAGGCAATACAGATTTCTGTTTAGAGCGAGAAAATCGTCAAGGTAGATAAAAGGAAGAAAAAAGTATTTTTTCAACTTTTTAAAATTGTGTACCCGATAACCTACTGATTTAAATTCAAGTGAAGGTGAGAGAATCCCATAAATTCTCGAGGTAGATTTACCCAAAAATCTCGCTACTGTTTAAAAGAATATTGCTCTGCTAATGCATATTGAGTGAAAAAATAAGTATATATAAAGGTGAGTTTCAATGCTATAAAAACCAAAAAGACTTTCTTTGGGCGTTACAAACACCTCACATAGTAATTTCTAAAATATTGTTTCAGTTTCGTTAAGTTAATTTCTTAACTCGTACACCAGGTTGGATTCGCACTTGAAAATGATAGGTTGTGAGAATGTAGATTTAATGCTGTAATAAAGTTTGTACGCGAACTAGAAATCTTATTAACTGTTTTACTCAAGCTCAGGAAAAGTCCTTTCGTTTAACAGTCTGCGATAACATAAAGACTCTCTTTTCACAGTGAAATCTACATTGAAAGAGTTATGGATAAGCGAAGTAAAAAAACGTAAATTTTGTCTTAGATTAAGAAACTACGGCTATTTATTATATTTTTAGTGATTCAACCTACATCAGCACACTACCACACAAACATGTAAATTAAAGTGCTAGTGACTACTTTTATAGATGGTACTAGATATATTAAATATGATGATTTACTATATATATTTAGGAATTATCTGAAAATAAATGAGTAAGTATAATTATATAGGATTATAGTAGTATTCACAGCATTGTGTACCCCTAAAAACGGCATTATATGAAAAATTTTAGATAAATTTTTATTAATAGTACTAGAATTTCACTCATATATACTTTTGGTGATATATATATATATATAAATAACGTATATATATGTATAATATATATGATATATATACTATATATATATATATATATATATATATATTATATATATATATATATATATATAGATATATATTATATATATACTATATATATATATTACTATAATATATACCGTATATATAATGTATATATATATATGATATATATATATATATATATATATATATTTATATATATATTATATATAGTATATATATATACTTATATATATATAATATATATATTATATATTATATTTGATTATATATTATTCATATAATACGTATATATTATAATATATATTATAGTATATATATATATATATATATATATATATATATAATATAATACCTATAGGTATACCCTCAGCGTATAGAATAATGATTCACTGGAATAAACTATATAGTACAGTTGTTTTGTTGTATTCTCATATTATATTTTAAATTCTATAATATAATATAATATAATATGATATAGTTTAAAAGGTAGAAAGAATTTGGGATAATAATATATATATAGGTACTAATATATATATATTAAACATTCATGGTGTAAATATAAAGTCTGGAAGTGACAGGAGAAATTTAGTATTATAATTAGAAGAATAATATAGAAATATATATATATAATATAATATACACGATAATCAATGGATTATGGTACGAACCTTCATAAGTATAAACTCTATAAGGTTTAAATAGGTCCCTATATATAGTATATATATATGATAAGTATTATGATTAAGTTATATTGGTCAATGTTATCAAGAACTATTAAATATTTATATTTAAGTAAAAATCTTTTATTGTGGTATATACCCCATTAAAATATTTAACTGATATTATTGGATACGTGAGAGAAATTCACATACTATATGGTTATTGTATATATATTGATATATTATCTATTTAGACGTTTTCGAGAAGGTAACTTGTTTGTTAAGGGCATTCCCTCAATCCAAAAGACAGTGCTATGTCGCTACATGTGTGTGCACGGTTGCCTATTTTACTGACAATTGTAAATATATATACCATGTGGTATATTAAGCGTGGAGTGGTTAAACTAATTTATAGTAGTGGAAAATTCAAAGA
>JABUQX010130120.1:5000-17500 GCA_015478945.1 Trachelipus rathkii
AAGGATTTCTGGCTAACTTGATTTTCTTTCCATTGCAATCTCAACACTTATATAATAATAATAATAATAATAATAATAATAATAATAATAATAATAATAATAATAATAATAATAATAATAATAATAATAATAATAATAATAATAATAATAATAATAATAATAATAATAATAATAATAATTTGTAATAAAATTCATAAATGAGAACATCTCGTAAATATTTACTTTGTATTAAAATTCTAAGTATAAACAGTTAACCTAAATTACGATCAAACAAAGTGTAGTTGTATTAGTAATAGTAGTAGGTTTCCTCTGAAATTATTCAATCGGCCAGCCTTCAAATTAGGGGAAACTTGTATCTAAAAAAAAACTACGATAGCTAGAAAAAAAAATGAATACATTTTTGAATTCGGCGAACATTTTAATGCAGAAAAAGAAAAAATATTTTATTAATTATTAATAACACGTTAAATATTAGTAATTTATTAGTCAAAATAATTTATTTTACAGCTGAATAATATCTTACGCCTGGCATTGTCGTACTTCAGGCAGCGAGACAACGAAAGAACTTCTCCTGGCAGCGAGACCGCGAGAAAAAAATTTTTTTTATTACTTTTTACTTAAACATATATTTTTTATTTTTTTTTTTTTTATTTTATATATATATATATATATATATATATATATATATATATATATATATATATATATATATATATATATATATATATATATATATATATATATATATATATATATATATATATATATATATATATATATATATATATATATATATATATATATATGAGAGAGAGTAGTTTACAATAGTAGGTTACCATATATATATATATATATATTATATATATATATATATATATATATATATATATTATATATATATATATTATTATACATATATATATATTATATATATATATACATATGGTTATTACATATATTATTATTATAGAGTGGAGAGCACACGCACACCGAAGCTGTTGAAATCAATCCATCTTTAAATGGTGCGCCTTTCTCTCTTTGGTGTTCATATCTTCTTACACACTCATCCTCCAGGAAACATATATTACCACCATTTATCCACATATGACACATACTTAAAGTACACACCCCACTTCTAGTCCTGGGTGTCGTAGAAGGCGACTAAGGGATGGTGGAAGTTAGCGGTTGGCTGCCCACGTGCGTCATCCAGGCTCCCGCGGGTTAGAATGCTTGCATGCATGCCTCGAAGATGGTCGTGATTGCCGTAAACGGCCTTCAATTTTCGACGAAATTGTATGATCGTATGGGTATATAGAATGTCAGAGGAATAAATGTTGAGGAGTAGAAGAGGAGAGGTGATGGATACTTAAAAAAGCAGGCAATTTAGATCGCTCGCTGTGACTGGGAAACAAAGATGAAAGGGAAAGGTGTGAAATGAGTGGTGTGGCGTGAAATGTGTGTGTGCTGGTATGGAAAGGCTCAAAAGGGAAAAGAAGAGTTGTACTTAGATGAGTCACTTGTGGTAACACAGAGCCAGGTAGACTTTGTGCGTGTGTGAGTCCTAGAATTATACGGTTAAATTTAAGTTTGAAAAAGCCAAAAGCATGTGTGGTTGTGACGTATGGTCCATCCGAGGGAAACGTGTTGAAGAGAGTACTATTTTTTGGGATAATCTGAATGATGTTTTTGATGGGGTGAGTAGGAACTTCAGATTGGTAGTTGGGGGACCTGAATGGCTGGATAGGTGATCAAAAAGGGATGGTATAACAGGTGTTTTTGGGGTGTCGGGAGAAAATTAGAATGGTAGGAATGCGATTGATTTCTGTGAGGAGAGAGGTATGTGTGTGCAAGTAATTTTTTTTAACACAAGAGTATCCATAAGTATACTAGAGTTGGTGTAGGTAGAGATGGTATCGAAGTGAAAAGTATGATTGATTTTGTGTTGGTGAAGAAGATGTTGAAATATGTATTGGATATTAAATCAGTGAGGGGTTTAGAATGGGATTATCGGATCATTATGTTATGTCTGTGTAAAATTAAGTTGGTGGGGGCTTGGAGAGGAGGGTGATACGGAAGGAAGTGGGTAAAATTAAGGGTTAGAAGTTAAGCGAACAAGGTAATAAGGATAAGTATGTAAGAGCACTCGCAAGTAAATCAGTTGAATGTGAACAAGTTGAAACTGAACAAATCTGGGGGCAATGAAGGAAGCAGCTGTTAGCAAAGCAAAAGAAGTATGCGGATGTTAAAGTAGGAAGTAAGAAATGTTAACAGGGAGTGGTGGAATGAAGAGGTGATGCAAGCGGTTAAAAGTAAAAAAGAAGCCTGGTTGAATGTACTAAAAGCAAATGATGAAGTTTCAAAAGAAAGATGCTTGGAATTATATAAGGAGGAAAAAAGAAATACTAAAAGGTGCATACATAGGAGAAAAGAAGAGGTAAATGAACAGTTTGGAAGGAGCATGAATGGGGACTTACTAGGGAATAGGAAGCTCTTCTGGAAGGAAGCGTGAAAGGTTAAGAATGAGAATAAGGGGAACCTGCTTAGAATAATGAATAGGGATGGTGTTTTTGTGACTGATGAAATGGATGTGAAGGGAGTGTGGAAAGAACAGTTCGAAAATCTGCATAATATTGGCAGTAATGAAGAGGTGATAGTGAATGTGTGTGGGTTTGATATTGCAAGAAGGAATAGGTATTTTGGGGATAAGGTTATTAGTATAGTATTAGTATAGTAGTGAGACTATGGTCTGGAATAAGAAGTATAGATCTAAAGTTCAATGTGTTCAGATGGACAATCTTAGGGGCATGCTAGGTGTGAGAAGAATTGATAAAATGAGGAATGAACGTATTAGAGAGTTGTGTGGTGTGAAGAAAGGGGTAAATGAGAGAATAAATGAAAGTATGTTGAGATGGTTTGGTCATGTGGAAAGGATGAATGATAGTCGGTTGGTTAAGCGGATGTATAGTGGCGAGTGTGTTGGGAACCGACCGGCTGGGAGACCGAAGAAAAAGTGGATTGAGTCGGTGAACGAATGTCTGAAGGAGAGAAATGTGAGTTTGGGAGAGGCGAGAATAAAGGTGCATAATAGGAGTGAATGGCAGGGTTGTGGCCCACCTAGGAAAAGGGAGGAACCCTTACATTGACGATTTACCACAGTGAGGGTCCATCGTGGTCCTATGAAGCTCTAGGGTGGATTTTCTGTCTGTGACGAGTTCTCACTAATTAATGGTACAGAGAGGGCGGTAAGGCTGGGCTTTCCTTTTGACTTTTGTCATATTCTTCTACTGCTTTTATTTTCCGATGCATGACACGCACCTTACCCCCAGTCTTGGGGAAGAGGTAGATAAAGAAAGAATATATATATATATATATATATATATATATATATATATATATATATATATATATATATAGATAGAGAGAGAGAGAGGAGTATATATATATATATATATATATATATGTGTGTGTGTGTGTGTGTGTGTGTGTGTGTGTGTGTGTGTGTGTTCTTTTTGTGTGAGGTAGGGCTTAAACAAAAAAATCTCCGTGAGCCCAGCAAACTGCACGATAATTTCTTACGAACGGAAAATATGGCAGGAAATTTTAATCATTTAAAAAAGTATATATATATATATATATATATATATATATATATATATATATATATATATATATATATATATATATATATATATATATATATATATATAGTGTCTAGAGTAGTGAGAGAGATTTTTTCTCCGCCACACTGTGTGTAGTTGTCTATGCAGGCGGAAGAGCTCGGCCTCTTTGTAGACGGAAGAACTCGGCCTCGTCTACGCAGCTGGAAGGCTCTGCTTTTTTTAAAGCCGGAGAGGGAGAGCCAGGCTTCTTTGTAAGCCAGAGAGGGAAAGCCAGGCTTCTTTGTACCTAATTGTAAGCCAGAGAAGGAAAGCCAGGCTTCCTTGTAAGCCGGAGAGGGAGAGCCATTCTTCTTTATAAGCCAGAAAGGGAAAGCCAAGCTTCTTTGTAGACTGGTGAGGCGTCACGGTACAACTTCTAGTAGAGAGACGAGGGAGTCCAACTTCTTGTAGAGTTTCTTCCTGGCTTCGTAGGTCGGATCTGATATTTCAGCTTAAGCCGTGTTCGTTTTTGCGTTTGTGCTAAAAAAAATGCTCAAGTTTGCGTTCATTTTCGTCAACCTTAGCGCAAAATCGTAAAAAAATGCTTACCAAACGTAAAAAGTGTCCCTAATTCTGTGTAATATGGAATAAAATTTTGTATAAAATAGCAACCTTACAGAATTAAAGAAATTCCTTACGTTTGATGAGCATTTTTTTACGATTTTCCGCTAAGGTTGACGAAAACTTAAGCATTTTATTAGCACAAATGCGAAAACGAACACAGCATTGTTCTATATTAGCAACTTATCTCTGCAGTGGTAGCAAAGCTCGACGAATTATCTCTTTAAAGGTTTTTAACACAAGCGAAAACGCATTTATTTTAAACGGAAAAGTCGTGCAAAGTTATAATAAAACAGATTACATAAATAATAATCAAGTTTTTATACAAATATTATTAATATTTACTTTGACAAATTTATAAATTTTATTTTTATTATAATATTTTATACATATTTAAAAAATATATATTTTATGGTCTAACTTTTCTAAATATGGATCATTGTAATCATAATAATAGGAAAAATTGCCAAAACTCCCGATAGATGGCTGATGCCTTCATTTTTTGAACATAGTTAAAAAAACTAAAATGGTCTTCATATTTAAAAGTGCATCAATATTGCTTAAATCTAAGTTTTTATGAAATATAACTACTTTTTACAACATATTTATAATATATCATTTAATATTTTCGTTATAATATTTTTGTTTGGGGAAACTAAATTAAACACTTTACTATATATAGTACTAAATTTGCATATATAATATATATATAAAAATATATATATAAACAACTATATTATTATATATATATATATTATTATTATTATTATTATTTGGTTGGATTTTTACGCCAGCCATTCCTTCCCAGCATCGTAAATCGAATTTTTATTTTTATCTTTGTAAACCACTCCTTACACCAAGCTTGGGGATACGCCCCACTTTGGAAAAATTTGCCTTAAGCCTTAAGCTCTTAAGCCTTAAGCTCTTAGGCCTTAAGTTTTAAGTTTTAAGTTTAAAATATAACATAATATATTATATATATATATATATATTATATATATATATATATATATTATTATTATATATATATATATATATATATATATATATATATATATATATGGTAAAAGATTTCACATTGTGATATATACTGTTCTCAATAGATTTACTGATAAATATCGATATATCGCCTTGAAGAACCATATCCATTGATTCCAAGACCAATAACATTACTTTAGGAATACATTGCTGTTATTCAGAGCGTGGAAAATATGTGGCCAAAATTCAAAACTATTAGGTACAGGGAAAGGAATACATTTTTGGAATCCTAGTAAAATTTTAGTTAGGAAAATGCAAAAAAACAAAAATATAAAAATTATTGTTAATAATTATATAATACGAGAAAGTATTTAGATACCTTTATACGTTACCCGTTAAAATAAATAGACTTTCGTATAGTTTTATTTTGTTTTTTTAACTAAAGAATACCCCAAGGGTATACTGCACTGATGGCAGGAGTCAGCCCTAGTCTCCAGAGTTCTGCTACGGTAGACTACCTCTCTCTGGAGGGTCTCCGGAACCCCTGCTCTTTGGTATTTGGGTGTAGCGGGGCCTCCGTCTCCTCTCTACGGGGTATGGAAAACGTCCCTCCTGTGTTCCCCGTCGGCTCGAGCCCCTACATTTCCGTGTAATATTTACAAATAATATATATAGACAGTGTCCCCAGCCAGGACGAGATCCTCCCTAAAAACAGCCAATTTGCACTTTTTTTTTTTTACATTTTCCTAACTAAAATTTACCGCTGATTCCAAAAATGTATTCCCTTTTCCCTATAGCTATTGTAGTAGTTTTTGAGATAAGATTTTTTTTTTTTTTACATTTTCCGCACTAAAATTTTACCAGGATTCCAACAATGTATTCCTTTTCCCTGTAGCTATTGTAGTTTTTGAGATAGCTATGGATTGTGTCTCCTCTTCTAGAGGCTGGCCATCGATATCTATCGATATCTAGCGATATCTTACATCCATAAATATATATATATATATATATATATATATATATATATATATATATATATATATTAGCATATATATTTATATATATATATATATATATATATATATATATATATATATATATATATATATATATATATATATATATATATATATATTATATATATATATAAATATAAAAAAAATAAAAATAAATTAATTTACATTTAATATTTTTACAATAAAATTTAAATGTGTCGAATTTTCGTTAAAGAATAGTTTATGTTTAGCACTGCATGTGTGTCAAGATTACCTTTGAACATAAATTTATTATTAAATTTAATATGACAATTGCTATTGGACTTGTTGCATTTAAATACTTGCAATATTAAATTAAAATGTAAAAACGCATGCAATGTGTAAACTTTAGAGAAAATTTCATAGAAATTGTTCAAATTCTTTGTCACCTATCACGCACAAAAGCTACTCTAAGACTGAGGAAAAAATTCGAAGATTTCTTTTATAAAGAAAAAATAATCGTATTCGTTCGATTAATTATATCGATAAATTTTTTTGGACTCTGAAAAAGAGGCGCGGCCAGAATATAAACTATATCCAAAAGAATGATTTAAATCTTTAGGAAAAAACGTTTTAGCACAGCCTCTCAAAGTTAAAAATTCTCCCTTAGGCTTTCTTTCTTTATTTTTACATATATACATATATATATATATATGGTTAAGGTTGCTAAGAAAGTTGTTACTATATATTAAAATATTACTATATATACTATATATATATACCATAGGTGGCTCGTGGCCTGGTTGCAGGTTTGCGCATCCACCATTTTATACAACTAGCAGCTAGTGTGCAACTATTTATTACTTTTTATTCTTTAATTTTTTTAATAGGATTAAATATTAAAGAAATTAAATTGCATCTTATTATAATAACACTCCAATGATTTATTAATTATTTAATGAAAAAAAAGTCATCAAATTTTGGTTAGATGAATAGCTATTATTCAATATGATTGTTGCACACACTTTATAACCCATGCCCTATACATTTTAGACGAGAGGAATGTGTGTGCAAATATGTCTGCGTAAACGTTTTATACCTACAACTTGTGGTTGCAGATGAAGAACAACCGCTTGTTTTTCTTTATATTTGTAAATACGAAACAATTTGCAAAATTAGCGCTCAGCGTGTCAAAATTTAGCATCTCGACGAAACATTATGAATGTGTCAAATTTCCATGTTGTCCGGAGTTGTAGCTTTCCTTGATTTCATAAGTGAAAATAAATTGGAAGATACATTCAGTGAATGTGCAAAAATATTAAAAGTCCTTATAATCATCCCGATGACGACATCGGAAGCTGAGGGGTATTTCTCTTTATTAAAAAGGATTAAGACTTTTGTGAGGGCATTTATTTTTATTTTTATTTTTACTATTATTATTACTATTATTATTATTATTATTATTATTATTATTATTATTATTATTATTATTATTATTATTATTATTATTATTATTATTATTATTATTATTATTATTATTATTATTATTATTATTATTATTATTATTTATATCTGTTATAAATGGGGCAGGATAGGCTTTCGGCATTAGCAATGCTCTCAGAAGAAAAGAATTTTATCGTTAAAATTTGTGATATTAATCGCAGTTATTGAAAAATTTGCTCATTCCAAAGAACGGCGAGCCGATTTTCTTTTTAAATAAAAGAAACTGTTGTTCTCAATTATTTCAAACTTATATAGGTAAGTAACAAAAATTAAAAAATATAAATATTTTTACTATATATATATATATATATATATATATCTTATATATATATATATTATATATATATGTATTATTATTATTATTATTATTATATATATTATTATTATTATATACATATATATTAATTATGTGTTAAAATCTGATACAAACAAATATATAAATAGTACAGAAGAAGCGGCCCTTGAGATATATATATATATATTATATTATTATTATTATTATTATATATATATATATATATATATATAGTATATATATATATATATATATTATATATATATATATATATATATATATGATATATTAGTATATATATATATATATATAAAGTTATACATATATATATATTATATAATATTATATATATATATATATATATATATTATTTTTCTATATTTTCTATTAATATTTATTTTCTATTATATATCATTTTCTATTATAAATATTATTTTATATTATTATATATTTTCTATTAATATTTTTATTCATATTGTATCATAACATTTTCTTTTAAAAGAATTTAAAACACACCCTTTCCTTGTCGGGTGAAAACTGCTACTGAATTGAAATTTAGCCACAATTCTCTACGAGATCAAATAAAATCGCTACCAGACGTAGGATCAACACTAGTTTATTATTTAATAATTTTTAATTTTAATCAAATTTTTATTAATTGAAAAGACGATTTTTATATTTAATAAATATTTATCTACATTTTTATTTAAATAAACTTTTCTTAAAAGTAAAAAAAATTCTTTGATCATTTTTTCGTTTATTAGCTACCTTCACCAAACTGAAGATTTCGTCTGACCGAAAAAATTGGCTATGTTCCCAAAACGATATATTCCAAAATATTCGATGTATGTATATCGACAGTACCTATTATAAATCCCAATTCGAATACTTTATTTTGATCGCCATTTTCTTTCACTATTGTTTAAGAACTTGTAGAGAAAGGAAGTGTCTGTGCCATGAATTTTAAATATGAATAGTTATAAATTATTTGAAATTCAAAACAACTAAAAAGTATTTCAGTTTTGCCAACATTATAAATTAGTTTGACAAGAAATTAAATTCCAAATGAACATTTACTAAATTTTTTAAATTTATGACGTGAGAACTGTGATATATATATATATATATAAGTAGAATATATATATAGGGAAAGAGAGAGATATATATTATATTATTATATATATATTATTATTGTATATTATATATATATTATATATATGTTATTACATATATATATATATATATTATTATTATTATTATTATCGACATCGATATATATATTATATATTATTATTATTATTACATATTAAATTTTTTATATATATAAGATGAGATAAGTTATATATATATATATATATATATATATATATATATATATATATTATATATATAGAGTTATATTATTATTATTATTACATATTATTATTATTATTACATAGGCAGTTAGCTCATTACATTGTGGCCGCGCCGTTCTCGATATCGATATCGATGTATTTGTCAGTCTTCGAAGAGCCACAATCTCAAAACTACAATACGGGAGTAATACATTGCTGGAATGCTGCCCACTTTAGAGCGGAAATGTAAAAGAGGCTTTCAAAATCATTATTAGGTACAGGGAAAAAGGAAGCCTAACTGGTAAATCTAGTTAGAAATGTATATAAAAATAAAATTATTGTTAATAATTATAGTAATACGAGTAGAAAACCTATTTAGAGACCTTTTATACGTTACTCGTTAAAATAAATAAATAGACTTTCTATTAATTTTTTTTTTAAAGAATAATTCCAAGGGTATACCGCACCGATGGCAGGGAGTCGGGGCTCGGCCTTCCAGGAACCACACATGGGTAGGATTATTCGCCTCTCTGGGAGGGTCTCCGAACTCCCGCCTTTGGTATTTGGGTGTCGCGGGGTTCCTCCGCCCCTCCCCGTGGGGTATGGAAAACGTCCCCCTGTGTTCCCATGTCGGCTCGAGCCCCTACATTGCCGTGTGTAATACCTTTGCCAAATAATATGTATAGGATATGTCCCCCGCCGGCTCGAGCTCACCTCCTTAAAAAAATAGCCAATTTTTGCTTAAATTTTTTTTTTTTTTTACATTTTCCTAATTAAATTTACAAGGATTCTAAAATGTATTTTTTTCCTATAGCCATTGTAGCGCTTTTTGAGATATTTTTAACCTTTCCAATACAAAAATTTTACCAGGATTCCAACAATGTATTCCTTTTCCCGTAGCTATTGTAGTTTTTGAGATAGCTATGGATTGTGTCTCTTCTAGAGGCTGGCCATCGATATCTAGCGATATCTATCCATATATATATATATATATATATATATATATATATATATATAAGTTATTATAGCATATATATATATATATATATATATATATATATATATATATATATATATATATATATATATATATATATATATATATATTATAAAGCTATATACTCAACGAATTAATTCACATTTAGTATTTTTACAATAAAATTTAAATGTGTCGAATTTTCGTTAATGAATAGTTTATGTTTAGCACTGCATGTGTGTCAAGATTACCTTTGAACATAAATTTATTATTAAATTTAATAATATGACAATTGCTATTGGACTTGTTGCATTTAAATACTTTCAATATTAAATTAAAATGTAAAAACGCATGCAATGTGTAAACTTTAGAGAAAATTTCATAGAAATCGTTCAAATTCTTTGTCACCTATCACGAACAAAAGCTACTCTAAGACTGAGGAAAAAAAACGAAGATTTCTTTTATAAAGAAAACATAATCGTATTCGTTCGTGATTAACACGATAACATTTGGACTCTGAAAGCAGGCGCGGCCAGAAGAGAAACCATGTCCATGGAGAAAAAAAAATATATATATATATATATATATATATATATATATATATATATATATATATATATATATATATATATATATATATATATATTACTTATATATATATATATATATATATATATATATATATATATATATATATATATATATATTATATGAAAGATATGTACTGATATCGATATATATATCTCTATCGATATATCGAATACAAAGGTTAGGACGAAAGAACGTGCCTTACCCATATATATATAGCATATAAAGGTTATTATGTTGTTATTGTTATATTATTATATATATATTTATTATTATTATTATTATATACATATATATTAAGTTATACATATATATATTACAGCGAGAAGAGTTATTGTTAAGGTTGGTTATACATAAGGTTGGCGCATATGTATGTTATTTGAGAAAGGCTATTAATACTATACATATGCTATATATATACATATATTATATTTGTACACAGCAGCATATATATATATATATATATATATATATATATATATATATATATATATATATATATATATATATATATATATTAGAAAAATCAAAGTGGTTTATAAACGTGATCCCTTTAAATAGAAATATAAAAAAAATATAAAAATGAAAAATATTAATATATTTCTGTTTGTTTTATGCGAGTCTTTTAAGTACTATTTTAGCTTTTGGAGCCTTTTCGAGATACGAAAAAGATGAACAAAACAAAGTCAACAATTCGCATATTGCCCATTATCAACTACAAGTTTGTGCATCGGAGGTCTGGAAGACGATCCATGCCCTGGTAGAGGAATTGAATTTTCTTTCAAGAAACAAATCTCACATCCTTTCGAGTCGGTGTTCGGCTTCGTCAGTAAGCATGAGAAGTTTATTATCTAATGGTTATAAGCGCACAGAAGGTTTATCGTTTATAGTATATATTAATTAAGGTCCTTATTTTATATCACCATTAGGCACCACAAATGGCTCACCAAAGAAGTGGCCACACTGGGTGAATTAATAAAATCAGCAACATGGGAGGGCCCTGTCATAATATATATATTAAGTATTAACTATATTAATAAATTATATTAATACACTATGTTTAATATACCTAAGTATATTTAATTATATATATATATATATAATATATTATGTTTTGATATAGTCAATATAAGTAGATAGAATTTTATGAATGGTAGTTTAAATTGAAGGAGGAGGAGATAAACACATATCAAAAAAAAAAAAAAAAAACACAAAAAACAAAGAAGAAAAATAGAAAAAAAAAATTATCTCTTCGACCACCTTCCAGAAAAGATTTATAGTGTTGAGCAGTGTTGATTTGAATGTTATCCATGGTTAGCAAGTTATTCAAAAACACCTAGCCTTTTTTGGAAGAATATAGTTTGAACAAACTAGGATAGGCCCAAACAGTTGTTCGTGGGGTAACATGGAATTTTAGCATTTACAGAGTTTTACTGCATTATCCGTCTATATCTCAGCAGTCTGGTAAATTGTAGGCTCAATTTTCTATATTGCGTTATACGTAAAGAACATTGAGTAACAGATGAACATTTGCCTAACTATAGTAATATTTTCCTAAAAAATCTTTCATTCAGGAAAAATTTTTGGTGTCAAAATGTTTTTTTAAAATCAAACAAAATGTCATGTTTCGGC
>JABUQX010130120.1:22500-25019 GCA_015478945.1 Trachelipus rathkii
TAATATATATATAAGTATTATATATTATATATATATATATATATATAATGATATATCATAATATTATATAATATATTATAATTATTTAATATATATAATATTAATATAATATATATATATATTACTAATTATAATATAATAATATATTTAATATATTATATAATATATATATATATTAATAATAATTATATATATTATATTATATATATAATATATATTTTTTATAATTATATATATTATAATATATATAATAATATTTATATATATATAATATATAATATATTATATATATATATATATTATTAATTAATTATATATATAATATATAATAATTATTATATATTTATATAATATATATATATATAATATATATTATATAATTATATATATATATATATACATATATAATATATTGTATATATATATATATATTATATATATTATATATATAATATTTATATAAAAATAAATATTATATTATATATATATATATAATATAATATAATATATTTATATATAATAAATATATATATATAATTAATAAATTTTTATATGTCTCATTTTTTATTTAGGGATTAGATAGAGATTGAAATATAAAATTATATATATATATATATATATATATATATTATAATATTTATATAAATACAATTGTAATTCTCTTATTTATTTTATATATAAATATTATTTTAAATTAAAGCGGAGTTTAAACCCCCCCCCAAAACCAACCTCTCATTGATTTTACCAATTTACGAGATACTCGGATTTGAAGACAACGTGAAAGACCATTTACAGAAGCAGTTTCTAAGGGCTAAAATTCTGTCACTAGCGTGTTCCTTGGATTACAAACCTTGCATCGAAAAATCTGTCGAGTTATTTAAAATTTGGGTGAATGATCCTGATAATTCAAGGTATAAAACAATTCTTCTTCTTCTTCTTCTTCTTCTTCTTCTTCTTCTTCTTCTTCTTCTTCTTCTTCTTCTTCTTCTCTTCTTTCTTCTTTCTTCTTTCTTCTTCTTTTTCTTTTTCTTTTCTTTTTCATCTTTTTTTTATTTTCCTTTCCTTTTTCTCTCTTTTTTTTTTTTTTATTACTTCTACTTTTTTTATCTTTTTGTCTTTTCATTTTTATATTTCTTTTTCTTTTTATTATTATTATTATTATTATTATTATTATTATTATTATTATTATTATTATTATTATTATTATTATTATTATTATTATTATATTATATTATATTATTATTTATTTTTGTTGTTGTTGTTGTTGTTGTTGTTGTTGTTGTTGTTGTTATTATTTTTGTTGTTGTTGTTGTTGTTGTTATCGTTGTTGTTGTTGTTGTATCGTTGTTTTATTGCTGTTGTTATTCTGATTGTTGTTTTGTTGTTGTTGTTGTTGTTGTTGTTGTTGTTTTTGTTTGTTGTTGTTGTTGTGTTGTTTAAAGTATATAATAAAAGACCAATGGTAATAGAGCCTTAATGTTTTTTTTTTTTTTTTTTTTTCAAATTTCAATTTCAAAATCTTAATTTAGAGAAGACAAAATTTAGGTTATTTTTATAGTATTATATTTTGATTCATTATAATTATTAAATTATAATACATAAAATTATTTCCCTAGTAATCTGAAATGGGTCACTAAATGCAACACAAAAAATTTGGGGGGGTGGGTTTTTTGTTCTTTGGAGACCCCGGAATATATAATTAATAACCAATAAGTATAAAAATGATAATAATAGATAATAATAATATTAATAATGTATAATGAAAATATAATATATAAATAATAATTAATAATATTAATAATAATATAAATAAAATAATAATATATAATAATAATAAATATAATAAATTAATAATAAGTAGGTAAGTTAATCCTAATAAATAAATCTCATACTATATATTATCAATTAAATTGGGGTATAATAATTTCATAAATTACAATTAATAATAGTAATCTTAATAAATCTTTGTTAATCTAATTAATTAGTAATATAATAATAATGAATAATAGTAAATTTATATATGATATAAATATATTAGAATAACAATTATATAAATATGTCATATCATTATACATATTAGCATAACCTACTATATAATATTACATTATTAATTATTATATACTATAATTATTAATAATATTAATGATATTATTAATATATATTATTTAAATAATCAATAATATATATTATATTATATAGTCAATCAATATTTAAATTACATAGGACGACGACCATTAATAATCATTAATTTATTTACCGTATTACCGATACATATTCATTCATTATCTAGTAAAATTAATTATTATACCAAACTCCAAAATACTATATGTTCACATACTACTTAAGTATACTTTACTACAATATATAATATTATATATAAATATATTATTATATAATAATAATTAATTATTATTAATATTATAATATTATGAGTAATCGTTTTTATTGTATTATTAATATATTCAATATTTAATATAATATTATATACAAATTAATTATAATAACATATAATAATTTAT
>JABUQX010130121.1:0-10000 GCA_015478945.1 Trachelipus rathkii
AAAACACATGCTTATACATCTAAATACTAAATTATTAAATGTTCTGAGTGCGGGTATGAGTGTAATCGGAAAGAACACTTAAACAGACACACATGCTTACACATCAAAATATAAAATTATTTAAATGTTCTGAATGTGGGATAAGGAATGTAATAGAAAGGACGTTAGAAAATACACACATGCTTAAAAGCATGTAAATATGTAGCAAGCAACAACATAGTGAAGAACGAAAAGGGCGAAGGAGGTGTACTTATGGAACTAAAGGTCAATCAATGATTAGTAAGATGGGAAGATGGAAAAGAGTATGTATGACATGTATTGATTATGGGAAGGGCCTCTATTCATATTAAAAGAACATTGAACATCTATAAATTAGAAAAGCAGTCAGTTCCTGAGTTATATCATTAAAAGGAAAGTAAATATTAATAGATAATTTATTAGTAGAAGGTACTAAGTTGCAGTGGATGCGTGTTTGCACGAACTTGCTTTCTTTTTGTTTTATTTCCGTTTCAGATGTTTTATTACATTCTAATGAAATCAAAAGTATCATCAATAATATAGATTTGGGTAAGAAAATCACTAATGAATACATCTGTTGGAGACGAGATCCGTCGATATCCATCAAATGTTGTCTCCTTTAAAAATTTGAAGTCTCGCAAGAGATAAGTTAATATAAAATAAAATGAAATTGGTCAATACTCATCCACTGTAATCGTAGCCTAAGGATGCTGAGAGACGGATAAAGGTTGTAAGTAATTTCTCTCAGCAGATATTGGAATGACTTTGGACTGAATATTTGTGCTTTCATCGTTCTGAATAAAAAACAGAAGAGCCCTGCAAAAACATCATAAAAAATAACTTTGAAATTAAAGAAATAGAAGAGCCTGCAAAAACATTAAAAATATGGATGTAAACAGGGTTGGCATAAAACTCGGGTTTTTTGAAAAAGCCCAACCCACCCCGGGTTTTTTTGTCTTTTTTCATAAAAACGAAAAACTGCAAAATTAGCAAAATCAACGGAACTTGACACGATGCTTTATATATATATATATATATGAGTTATATATAGTTATATATATATATATATATATATATATATATATATATATATATATATATATATATATACGTATATATAAATATATATATATATATATATATATATATATATATATATATATATATATATATATATATATATATACGCCTCGATGGCGCAGGAGGAGTCGCCGCCTCTCATATGAGAGGACGCTGGTTCAAATCCTCCGCGTAGCAGTTGGAGTTTTATCTACCTGGGGGCAAGAATTAAAACTTGACTGCGAACACGTTGGTGGCGCTGGTTTGGGATAGCCGGCCTTAAAGTTCGATTTCCTGTGGTCCCCCGTGTTACCCCCTGCATAGGGGATAAAGCACGTTAAAAGGTAGTTTTATATATATATATATATATATTAATTAGTTAGCATATATATATATATATATATATATATATATATATATATATATATATATATATATATATATATATATATATATATATATATATATATATATATATATATATATATATATATATATATATATATATATCCCTATGCTGCCACAATTTTGAAAAATTCCGGCCGGAACCGGAATTACTAATTTACTTCTGAGAAAAATTTGCTGGAAGAGATTTATTTTATATAACCCATAGCCCATCTTTTAACAAAATATAATAGTAGCCTTGTGTAGTATTCATACAGTGTATCACATACCTACAGTATTATTTAAATAAAGTTTACTCAAATACCTCAAAATATAGGATTATAAGATATTCACATTAAATTCAAATTTAATTGCCAAAATTATATATATATATATATATATATATATATATATATATATTATATATATCTATATTTACATATATATATATATATTTTTAGATTAAAAATATATATATATATATATATATATATATATATATATGAACGCCTCGTGGCGCAGGAGGTTGAGTCACCGCCTCTCATACGAGAGGACGCTGGTTCAAATCCTCCGCGTAGCAGTTGGGTTTTATCTACCTGGGGGCAAGAAAACTTGACTGCGAACACGTTGGTGGCGCTGGTTTGGGATAGCTGGCCTTAAAGTTCGATTTCCTGTCCCCCGTGTTACCCCCTGCATAGGGGATAAAGCACGTTAAAAGGTAGTTTATATATATATATATATATATATATATATATATATATATATATATATATATAAAATATATATATATATATATATATATATATATATATAAAAGCAAAAAATTAATTAAACGTTAACTGTAAATAAATAAAAAAAACATTCTATAAATATTTATATATATATATATATATATTATATATATATATATATATATATATATATATATATATATATATATATATATATATATATATAAATTATAATTCCAAGCAACATATAAATATAGAATATATATATATATATATATATTCTTTCTTTCTTCTTCACCTTCCTCTTTGCCCCAAGATTGGGGGTAAGGTGCTGTACAAGCATCGGAAAAGAAAAGCAGTAGGAGAACATGACAAACGTCGAAAAGAAAGCCCAGCCTTACCGCCCCCTCTGTACCATTAATTAGTGAGAGCTCGTCACAGACAGAAAATCCACCCTAGAGCATCATGGGACCGCGGACCCCCACTATGGTAAATCGTCAATGTAAGGGTTCATCCTTGACCCAGGTGGGCCACAACCATGCCCCCATACAAAACCCCGCATTCTCTCCTATCATGCACCTTATTCTCGCCTCTGCCAAACTCGCATTTCTCTCCTTCGCATATCTGTTCACCCACCGGAATTAACCCACTTTCTTCTTCATCTCCTAAATGGTCGGTTCAACACACTCACCACTACAATCCGCTCCCAGCCGGTCGACAATCCACTCATCCTTTCCACATGACCAAACCATCTCAACATACTTTCATTTATTCTCTCATTTACCCCTTTCTTCACACCACACCACTCTCTAATACGTTCATTCCTCTCTTTATCAATTCTTCTCACACCTAGCACATCCCTAAGATTGTCCATCTGAACACATTGAACTTTAGATCTATACTTCTTATTCCAGACCATAGTCTCGCTACTATATACATCAACACAGGTAACAACATACCCTCATGTAAGACCCTAGCACACTCAAGACTTAGTCCCTTTGCATTCACCAACGATTTAATTGCACCAGCCACATTCCTGCCACTCAACTTTCCTACTACACTCTACATCGTCCGTTCCCTCATCCAACATATACCCTAAATATTTAAACTCAGACACTTGTTCTAGCTGCTCACCATCTAACATAACTTCACACTGAGGAGTGTCCTCACTCACAACCATAACCTTACTCTTATCCACGTTTACTTTCAAGCCCCTCCTTTTACACACCCTGCCAAATCTCTCTACCAATCCTCTCAAACTCTCTTCAGATTCGCCACACAGAACCAAATCATCCGCATATAATAGGTGGGCACCCTCCACTCACCTCCATTCTCCATCATTCTAACACCATTTCCTGCCATCCCACTCAAATTATTCTTTTATAACCCCATCCATATATAAATGGTATAAATCAAGTAGACATAACACAACCCTGTCTTACTCCTGCTATTAATCCTAAACCAATCACCATTGACAATCCATTTATTCTTACACACGCTTCACTATCGTCATACATACTTTTGATTCCATTCAGCCTACCACCACCACCATATATCACTAACACCTGCCATAAAGTTTCCCTATTAACTCTATCATACGCCTGTTGCAAATCCATAAAACCTAAATACAATTTATTCTTCTCCCTCATTTTCTCAATCATTTGTTTCAATGTAAAGATTTGATCCACACATCCTCTACCACTCCTAAACGCACCTTGTTCTTCACCAATCAGTCCCTTAGTCACTCGACGCACTCTTTCGACCAAAATACCAGCATATATCTTCCCTACAACACTCAATACACTAATCCTCTATAATTTCTACAGTTCCCTTTATCTCCCTTACCCTTATATAAGGGTACTATTACTGCTCTCCTCCAATCCCTTGGAACTATACCCTCCATAAACGCTTTATTACACAACTTCCAAATCCAATCAATCACCATCTCGCCTCCGCTCTTGATCATTTCACTAGTAATTTCATCTATACCTGCAGATTTACCATTCTTCAACTTTCTCACTCTACCCATTACCTCCTCCTTACTAATAACCTCATCCCCAAATACCTATTCCTTCTTGCACCATCAAACCACACACATTCACTAACACCTCATCATTACTGTTAATATTGTGCAGATTTTCGAAGTGTTCTTTCCACACTCCCTCACATCCATTTCATCAGTTATGAAAGCACCCTATTTATTATTCTAAGCAGATTCCCTTTATCACTCTTAACCTTTCGCGCTTCCTTCCAGAAGAGCTTCCTATTCTTTGTATGTCCTCATTCATCCTCCTTCCAAACTGTCCATTACCTTTCCTTTAACTATATAAAGAAATGAAAAAAAAATATTTTTTATAACTTTCAACATAAAATCTTATATTTAGTACAACGCCACTTCATGAACATATGGAAAATCATCATTGAAGAGAATATCTGGAAGTCCAAAAATTTTAATAGTAAAAGGGAGAGTCTTGTATTTTCTAGAACAGGGGAAACCACAAAAGAGCAATAGATCCAAGCCGTGAAATAAGTGAGTTTTGAGGAGAGTTCACAATATATATATATATATATATATATATATATATATATATATATATATATATATATATATATATATATATATATATATATATATATATATATATATATATATATATATATATATATATATATTTTTAAATATTTTATATAAAGTATATATATAAATATATATATATATATATATATATATATATATATATATATATATATATATATATATATATATATATATATATATATATATATATATATATATATATATATATATTCCCAAATTAGAAATTGATTTTTCTGGTAAAAAAAAATTTCAATTTCTTTAAGAATTTCACCTTTTGAAGAGCCACTGATTTTTCTTTTTTTCCTTTTTACACTAACTGACTCGCTGTCACTTTCACTTTCTTCAAACTTATAAAAACTAAATAACTTTGCAGTAATTTCTTTTCTTAATGCTCCTGATGATTTTGAGGTACTTGGCAAATCTAAGTTTATTGTAGATAATGCTTGTTTCTGAAAATGACACTTCTTCTGTATTGCTACTACTATTATCACTTTCTACCTTCAATTATTTGCATATTTCTTCAAGCATCCATTTTCAACTCAATTCTCTTATTTCATTAGAAAATAAAGTCAGTTTGTATCTTGGGTCTACTACAGTATTTAAAGCAATTATCTTGTTTTGATATATGTCTATTGATCCTTTCTCTTCCTCTTTTTATTCATAAATCTAAACTTTAATGCCTTCTTCAGCTCTTCTTTATTCTCTGCTGTCATCCTCAAAGTTTGAGAGATATGCTGGAGAGCTCAAATATGTAGAATAATTGATGATATGATTGATTTTGCCTTATAGTTTCCGTAACCATGAGAAATGGTTGCAAAACTCTTAGAATTTTTTCAAGTATTTGCCATTATTAGCAGTCAAAGCTTAAATGATTGATTGTTCTATAATATAAACTTGCAGAGGTCTTTTCAAACATTCAATTCTTTCTAGAATCAAATATGTGCTATTCTACCTTGTATTAACATCTTGAATTGGCATAAGTGGGCTTGCAAGATGTGGATCCAAGTCTCTTTGTATTCTTTTAAGTTCATTACAGCTTAAAAACTGGAATGATTGAAATGTGTACAAATATTCCTACATTTCTTTATTAAATCACACTGTTCTTTGAGAAAATAAGGCATCTTAATAAATTGAAGTTTCAGAATAAAACAAAAGAAACTTGTGTATCCTACAAATCAGTTCCAAATTTCATAGTGATTTTAATTCCAGAATGAGAACCTGGGAAATATGTTAGGAGGAATTTCCCAATTATTCATCGTAATTTCAAAACTCATAGTGATTTTAATTCCAGAATGAGAACTTGGGAAATACTTGCAATGGAGTACACAGTTCTTCAACCTTGTTGGTAAGCCAGAGTGCAGTTAAAGAAATTAATGATCGTTTGAATGATTTAGCTCTCTATATCTAGAAATGATATCTGATCAGCCATAGATAACTTCAAGACGTTTGATCGTACTTGTATGAAGTTGGCAACATTTTTCTAAAAAATATTTTCTACTAGAATAAGACATTAATGAAGAGGGTAATAATTTCTATGAACCTTCTCTTTCAGATCAGAATGGCTGGCCACTCATTATGATTAAATTCATGGTTTCCATTTGGGACTCCGATGCCAAATATTTTTTGGGAGCTCTCTCAAAACCTCGCCATTTCAGCTCGGATCTATTGTTCTTTGTGGTTTCCGTTCTAGAAAAAAAGATAAGACTCACCTTACATTATTAAAATTTCTTGACTTCCAGATATTCTCTGATAATGATTTTGTTATGTTCATAAGTAAAGCTACTAAATATAAGATTTTATGTTGAAAGTTATATAAAATATTTTTTTTATATATTTCTTATATTAAAGGAAAATTCCGGCCGGAATTCCGGCCGGAATTTTTTTGTGATTCCGGCTAATTCCGGTTGTGCACCGGAACTGAAATTTTCAGTTCCGGTACACTTGTTTTTATATATATATATATATATATATATATATATATATATATATAGAAAGATATATATATATATATATATATATATATATATATATATATATATAAGAGCTTAAATAATAAATAAATATAAAGTTAAAATATTTATTTTGTTATTTATAATATTTTAAAGGTATTTTGAAATATAAATACTTTTTGGAATTATTAATATTTTACATATAATATTGCATGTATAAAGTATTTCGATTTCATTGGTGTTATATATTTTTTATTTATTATATAATAAAGATATATCGGTATATAATTATTCGTGTTGTTTTAGTATTGATTTTTAAACTATTTATTATTTGAATGCCTAGTATATTATTGCAATCTGGTCTTTACTATATAACAATGAACCTTCGCAATTTGACACACTCATCTTTATCGTAAGAGATTGGTTGGTAAGTCAAAGTTTATATAAAGAAGCATTTTAGGATCCTTCAGGTCATTTATCAATTTTTATGATGATGTTACTGTCACATGAGGCGTAAATAATAATATCTATGTGTTTCTTAACTTCGCCTGGGGGCCTGGCCGTGTGTTAGAATCTTCAAGTTAAAGTAAGTGGCGGGTTATTACATTCACATCATATAGGTATTTTACATTTATGGGAGCCTGCTGTCCGGATATATAGTTTCAAAGGTGGGATTATATTAGTATTCGTTATTTTGGTTTTTATTGTGCATAGACACTAATTAAATCTTTTTATTGATGTGATTTGTTTTTCTAAAAGGCATTTAGAGTAACGTTAATGCGTTGATTTTCTCACCGACGAAACGGTCGTGTTTAAATATTCGTGAATATTTGTTTTAAGAGTTCAATGTCATTTTGAGTATTTTTTAGTAAGGTATATAATTGACACGTATATATATATATATATATATATATATATATATATATATATATATATATATATATATATATATATTTTATATATATATATATATATATATATATATATATATATATATATATATATATATATATATATATATATATATATATATATATATATATATATATATATATATTTATTTGTATGTTTTTGTTTTGTGGCGTCTGGTGGAAGGGGGCTGCGACCACCACTGACGAGTCCAAAGCAGCCCCCCGGGACGAAACGCCAATTCATCGCGACAATGCTCACTCTCTTCAACATCATCTAGTCTTCAGCTAATGAAGGTGGTTCTTCAACAGCGACCATAACCCCTTCATATTGGTGACCCTGGAGTGGCACAACGAACACCAGCCAGCATCCCATCTTCTCTCAAAGTTGTTCGCCGTGGTAAGACATTTCGTTGTAGAGTTTGTTTTACCACAATTGTTCAACGCGGCATTACATCAATTCAAGTTTCTTCTGCTGGGCGCTGCTCTGTTCGGTCATCCTGTAACGCCTGTACTGTGCTTCTCACTGCAGGTGCAGACCAACTGCACGTAAGAGTACAGAGTGGTCGAAGCCTTCTCGGTGGCTTTAATGTGTGCACACCTGGCTCTCATCTGACAGCTGACCAACGTCCTTCCAGGTGCGCAGAGCGGAGTGTGCTCGCGGCATTGTCACTGGGGGGAGTTCTGTGGCGTCTGGTGGAAGGGGGCTGCGACCACCACTGATGAGTCCAAAGCAGCCCCCCGGGACGAAACGCCAATTCATCGCGACAATGCTCACTCTCAGCGACCATACTCCCTTCATAATATATATATATATATATATATATATATATATATATATATATATATATATATATATATATATATATATATATATATATATATAATATATATATATATATATATATATATATATATATATATATATATATATATATATATATATATATATATATATATATTATGTGAAGGGGGTAAGTGAGTTGACTTGAGAACCACCTGTACTATTTTTTTTGGGCTAACGAGTACCGTTCAAAAGGTCAATAACTAGACTTTCTCCTATATATATATATATATATATATATATATATATATATATATATATATATATATATATATATATATATATATATATATATATATATATATATTATATATACAAAGAGTAGTTAATGTATTTAAAACTTTTGCAAATTTCATCTTTTTGAATTTTGATTTTTGGGAGATTGCCGCGTTCCTACTTGTACGATGTATTCTTTCTAAAAGTCAAGGTTTTAAAGATAAATTTGAAAATTTTTCAGCATTTTATGTTTTGAGATATATATATATATATATATATATATATATATATATATATATATATATATATTTATATATCATTATATATATATAGAAATTTTTATTTATTTTATATTTATATATATATATATATATATATATATATATATATATATATATATATATATATATATATATATATATATATATATATATATATATATATATATATATATTTTGTAAGCGCATCACATTTTTTGAGACGTTGCATGTGACAGCTAAAATTGTAAAATAGCTCAAATTTTGAAATAGCAGACGAAAGTATCAAGTGACTGTGGGCTAAACTAGTAATTATTTTGTAATTGCTAGTAATGAGGCATTACTTCTTCATCCTTTGCAATGGCTTAGGATTTAGTGTTGACACGAACTTCTGTCGATGAGCAAATGTGAGAGAGAGAAGCTGCAAAAGAGGAGTTAGAGGAGAAGAGAATTGCGAAAGAGTTAGAGGAGCAAAAGATTGCAAAAGAGAAAGAGTTAGAGGAGAAGAGGATAGGAAAAGAGTTGGAAGAATGGAGAATAGCCGCGGATTTTTTAAGAAAGGAAATTACAAATGGAAGCTGAAGCAGATGAAAGAAAGTTGCAAGCAGAAAAAGATGCTAGAGAGTCAGAGGAGAGAATTATAAAAATGAAACAACGCAGAGAATCAACAGAGGCAGCAACGATGGAACAATAGCTTCTCAAACTACTTCACACACAAGCAACACTTCTTCAGAAAGTAAACTCCCAAAGGTCAAGATCCCAAACTTCGATGAGAAGGTGAATAATATCGAAGATTATTTACCTATTTATTCGAGAAGCAAGCCCTAGCGAATTCTACTCCCAGAGAGAAGTATTCTTATTTATTGGGGTCAGTCCTCACTGGCAAAGCAGTAAAGGTATATAATGAAATGGTGAGTTGATGACGCCTCAAATTACGATATGTTAAAGAAAGCTCTTTTGGTTCGTTATGATTTGACAGAGAGTGGATATCGCACCAAATTTAAAGCAATGACTCCTACAGAAGACATCAATCCA
>JABUQX010130122.1:15000-23016 GCA_015478945.1 Trachelipus rathkii
ATGCCTTCAGCATTGATCTCAACTTTTGAAGGTTCAATCTTTGATGACCATCTTGATGACGTCATCTTTATACCATCTATATTGATGATTCATCTTTGTTGAAATCACCTTTGATGGCTCATCTCACCCACATTCATAGAACAGAGTTAACTATTAATGTCGTTTCCCCAATTCATAAGCGTGCCCACCAGGGCGGCAGTGTGCGCCTTCCGCCGTGAAGGCTGACATGACCGACCCGTCAGGTGCGATGCCGCGCGGTCCCGCTCGCCGCGTGCTCCCGCTAGGCGCAATTTTTCAGCGTCCCGCCCGCCGCCGTGCGCCCGCAGGCGCAATTTTTTCGCGTACCCCGCCCCGCCTGCGTGCGCCCGCAGGCGCATTTTTCCGCCGCCGCGTTTCTACATATACTATACAGTTCATTACATTTTCTATTTCATACTTAAACATTCAAATGAAATTTTTTCAAATATAACATGAGTCATTCATTTTTATCGTCTAACTTAAACATTTTGTTAAATAAAAACATTCGCGGAACCTAAACTGAATCATTACAGACTTATGTTAACTAACATATATTTATTAACATTATTTTTTCTTAATACTTTTTACTTAATATGTTTAATTTATAATTTTTTTAAAAAATTGTATTTTAATAAGAACAGATTCAGAGTGCTGAAGTATACTAAACCTTGTTAAATTTTACTAAACACTATTGTAGCGAAATTTTACTGAAAATAACATTTAACATTACACTACCCTTAAAGCAGTTAAATCATAAGAATCAATGATGGTGTTACCGTAACGAACCAAGGGGGGATCAGTAGTGCTTTGTTTTACTGCCTTTACTGCTTTGAACTCGAGGTTATTATAAGCTGCTTGTAATAATGTTGTTACTGCTTTAACTCATGTTTTACTGCTTAAAAACTCATATGTTTACTGCTTAACTTCATATCATTTGATTAACATTACATGACCTTAAAGGCAGTAAATAATCAGTAAATCAATAGAGGGTGTTACCTAACACCTAAGGGGGATTGAGTATGCTTGTGTGTTTTAACTGCTTTACTGCTTTAACTCATGTTTTACTGCTTTAACTTTTCGCTTTTACTGTCTTAAATATTCTGCTTTAACTGTTTAACCCATGTTAACTGCTTTACTCATATGTTTTACTGCTTGTAACTCATATATTTATGAACATTACATACCTTGAAAGCCATGTAAATCTAGTAAAGTCAATAGAGCGGTGTGACCTAACAACCAAGGGGATTAGTATGCGTTTCGTTTTACTGCTTGCTGCTTAACTCAGTTTTAATGCTTTAACTTTGCTCTTTATCTGCTTTAACTTTCTGCTTTACTGCTTACTTTTCTGCCTTTACCTGCTTTAACTATTCTGCTGTTAACTGTTTTAATCGTCATATGTTTACTACTTTAGCTCATATATTTATTTAAATATGTTTTTTTCTATTTGTAAAATCATGACTTTTTATTTATTTATTATTATTTTTATTTATTTTTATTATTATTTTTATTATTTATTATTTTATTTTTAATACGTAGTGTTATTTACTTCATGCCTATTGTTATTACTATTTAGAACACCCACCCACACGACACACACACACAACACACATACACACACACACACATCACTGCTTACATCTTATACACACATTCACTATACACTTATAACATACATTCACTATTACACTTACATTTCCCATTAGGACAATCTTACATCTTAGCACTTACACCTCCACACACAGATTTTACTTACATCGACGCGAATTTACTTTCATCTCACACAGATTTACTTAACGACTCAGCACACAGCATCTTAGTCTTATTCACTCACACACGGATCTTACAGTCAGCCATAGATTTACTTACACTCACATACGATTTACCTACCTCACACGACAGATTACTTTACACACGCAGATTACTTACATCTTAACACGTTCATTACACTGCACACACAGATTCTTATCCTTACACTCACACACTGATTTACTTACACACACACACACCACAGATTTACTTACACTCACACAGATTTATTACACTCATCACAACAGAATTCTGACTTACAAACCTCACACGAGATTCACTTACACTCATACACATTTTACTTACACCACACGCTACACTCACTGTCACACCTAATGTATAATTAATTAAAACATTTTTGTTTTAATTAAACACGTAATTTATATTAATCATTCAAATATAACTAAAATATTTCAAAGTTTTTAAAACTTCTATAATAAATCAATCCATTATCTTTGAACAAAGAATTATTATTAACCTGTTAATTTTTTGTTTATAAATTTTATAACTATTCAAGTTTTAAATAACTTTGTACCAAAGATTTTATGAAAATTGTATTAAAAATCATTATATTTACGGTACCTTAAAAACAATAAATCGTAAATCAGCCAAGGTTAGCCCGCTAGCGAACCCCTCTTCATCATAGCTATCTCACGTTGTTGTGTTCTGATTGACTTACTGCTTTTACATCATCTTTACCCATGTAAATAATATTAAAAATAACAAAAATAAGTGTCTTCTCTGCTAACATATCATGTATTTTATTAAATCGTTTTCTAAGTTGCTTACTTAAAAAATAACAATTATTCCACTTACATTTATATATCGCTCGATGTTAACTAAAAATTTTTCAAAGTTTAGTAGAATATTCGATTTTTCTTTATTATATTTATTATTATCTAGTTACATTGACAATCCATTCACCGAGATAAACACAACGAATCCGCACTCCTTACAAGAATACGAAACTGACCTGACCTTCTCCTTGTAAAATGTTTGAAATAACTACCTTAGGTCTAAAATTTGGATAATCCTTTTTGTACCTCCGGGGCGATATTAGGCTAGATTTCCCCGTCAAAATAACTTTCAAACTGGACTTTTCTGTAAAATGTGTGGTGCAGATAACTACGTTGACCTATAATTTTATGGTATAAATTTAGGATCAAACTTTTTTGTATCCTCAGGCTGAATTTTAAGCTAATACCAGGTCAAAAGGTAATCCCAGTATAGACAAGAATCGAGATTCAATGTTATTATTATTTTATTAAATATATTCAAACTGGAAACATGCGGGATCGGTAAGATCCTTTAATCAGTAAGGAAGGAAAATTTTTAAATAAAATTGTGAGTGGACGGAGTATTCCTTATCTCTATATGACTCGTATGTGATTGGTCGAATTATTTTATCTGGTTTTTTTGGTTTTACTATGTGTATAAAATGTTTTTTTCATATCCTGAACCTTAACTGTGATTGGATAAATTTATTGGAGGATGCGTGTTTTAGAAGCCCAACTCATTTTAGAAATCAGTACTCGTTTGGCTCTTAATGCGGGTCCACAAGTTTCTCTGGTTGTAATAAAGGCTCTACTTTCAGCTAAGTGTATATTCATAACGACCTAACATGTATACTTCAATTACAAGCATTATCCCAGTGGGAAATCAAGATCCAAGGAAGTTGGGTTTCATTCTTATATAAAAGAAAAAGCCCGATGGATATTGACATTTTTCAAGTGTGCTACTCAATCACCCTGTTATAATACCAATCGTATTTTCGTGAGTCCAGATGAATAACTTTGTATATGTAATCACACTGAGGAAGAGTGGCTTACAGAATACTTTAAACCAAGCTCAGTTTTAAACTGGACGAACAGGTTAATTAGCCTATGCTGAGAAACCAGCCGATAAGCACTTACTCTAGCATTTTTTATAACATCAAAACAAATCGTCTTTGGGATATTTAGATTATGGGAGAGAAATAATGAAACAGGAGTATTTGAACCTACATCAATTTGGATTCTGCATTTTAGGCCTAGCGCAGATGAAATACTATGTTAGAGGTACGGTAAGCGCATCGTATATGCAGCTGAAGAAGGTACATTATGTTATCTATTATCGTTAACCGTAATTCTAATTACATGTTATACCCAAGAAGACTACGGGGGTGGGGGGGTCGGCACTTTAAAAAACCCCTGATCGTATGATCCTACGGTATCATGCGGACCGCTTTCTAAAGGTTCTCATAGACGTAGCAAGAAATTGCATTTATCTACTTTAGAAAACAATTGCAGAGAAAGTATTTATGCAGTGACCCAGAATGTAAATATACTATGATATCTGATCGGGAACTTTTTACGTATGTGTTACTGATGGTTGTACTGAGACATCGCAAAAACTAGTTCATGCGATAATGAGATAATGATTGGCGCAATATTGTGCAAAGCTTTAAAGATATTTTAACTATAAATATACATAAACATATGTGTATGAATGTATGTGGCATGATAGTGTTTATAATATATAATATTCCTGTTTTATATTTAATTGTACGCTTATATAAAATCGAGTTGGTTATTATATTTAATTTTTAGCCTTATATTATAACTATAATATATATATTATATATTATATATATATAGTATATCATATTTAATATATATATACTATATTATATTATATACTTATATATATAATAATATTGATATAATAGATAATATATATATATTATTATATAAATTACTGTAAGATAATGATATAAAGATTCTAATTATTATAGTAGTTTTTACTTACCTTAGTTTTTACTTTCTTAAATTTAAGATTATTCTTACATGTGATTAAGAGTTATATAAAACGAGCCCAGGGTTCAGGATACTGAAAAACATGTTTTTAACAATACGTAAAACAAAAACGATATAAATAAATTCTCGACCAATCACTATACGATGTCATCTATATAGAGGATAGAATACCCCGGTACTCACAAGTTAATGAATAGGTAACTGTTCCTGTCTTACATGATTAATGAGAGATCTTACGATTCCGCATGTTTCAGTTTGAAATAATTTATAAAATAATAATAACATGGGGATTTCTCGATTCTTGTCCTATAACTGGAATTTACGCTTTTGACCTGGGTATTAGCCTTAAATTCAGCCTGGGTATACAAAAAGGGTTTTATCTAAATTATGACTAAATTCCGGCTAACGTCAGTTATGCATCCACATTTTTTACAGGAAAAAGGTCAGTTTGAAATTTTTTTGGACCGGGGAATTAGGCCTAAAATTCGCCCCGGTACAAAAATGGATTATCCAAATTAGACCTCGAGGTAAGTTATGTTCAACATCAATTTTACAGAGAGAGGTCAGGTCAAGTTTTCGTATCTGTAAGGAGTGCGGGTGTTTGTGTTTTCTCGTGATGGATTTGTCCAATGTACAAGATATATATAATAATAATAATCAGAAATACCGGAAAAATATTGGCAAAGGTGTTGGGGGAGAATATTTTTTGATGGTTAATCCTCGAGCGAATAATATAGATGTAAGTGAAATAATTGTTATTTTTTAAATAAGAACCAAAATAAGAAGACGGGGTCAGAGTTGATTGATGATTTAGCAGAGAATGAACTTCTTGATTTTGGGATTTTGAAAACTGATGACTTAGGCGAAGAGACCGCTGTAAAGTCAGTCAGTCAATAGAAACAAAACGGGCATAGTTGGTGTAGAAGGGGTGCCCTTAGGGGCTAACTTGGCTGATTTTACTGATTTATTGTTTTTAAAATAATAAAAATATATGTTTTTAATAAAGTTTCATAAAATATTTTAGTAAAGTTATTTTAAAAACTTGATAGTTATCAAATTTATAAACAAAAAGTATATTAACAGTTAATAATAAATTTTGTTCAAGTAATGATTGGATTGTCTTATAGAAGTTTTTAAGAACTTTGGGAATAATTTGTTATATTTGAAGGATAAGGGAAAGTACTACGGTAAAAACATAACCGTACAAATGTTTACTAAATTATACGTTGATAGTGTGTAAATGCAGTGTGCGTGTGTGTAAGTAAATCTGTGTGGTGAGGTGTAAGTAATCTGTGTGAGGTGTAAGTAACGTCTGTGTGTGAGTGTATTAGTAAATCGTGTGATGTGTAAAGTAAAATCTGTGGTGTGTGAGTTGTAAGTAAATCTGTGTGAGTGTAAGTAAGTCTTCGTTGTGTGAGTGTAAGTAAATCTGTGTAAGTGTAGTAAATACTGCGTGCGTAAGTAAATCGCTGTGAGTGTAAGTAAATCTATTGTGAGTGTAGTAAAATCTATGTGAGTGTAAGTTATTGTGTTGAGTGTAGATAATATCTGTGTGTAGTGAAGTAAATTTGTGAGTGGTAAGTAAATCTGCGGTGGAAGTTAAATCGTGTGTTGAGTGGAAGTTGTAACATGTAAGTGTCTATGGGTTAAATTAACGTGTATATAATGTTGTTTGATAGTGTCATAGGTGATGTGTATAAGTTAAGTGTGGTGTGGTGTGTGTGTTGTGTGTGTTGTGTGTGTGTGGGTGTGTGTGTTGTGTGTGTGTGTTCGTAAATAATAATACAATTAGGCGGAAGTAAATAACACTACGTATTAAAAAATAATAATAATAATATAAAAAATAATAATAAAATAAATAATAATAATAAAATAAATATATATTAAAACAAAATAAAATAAAAAACATAATGTTAATAATATATAGCTAAAGTAGTAAACCAATATGAGTTTTAAAAAGTAAGTCCGAATAGTTAAAGCCAGTAAAGCATAAGTTAAAGCAGTAATACAGACGTTGTAAACAGTATAAGCAGAAAGTAAAGAGTAAATACATGAGTTGAAAGCAGTAAAGGCAGTGAAAAAAAAGCATACTAATCCCCTTCTTGCTATGTAACACCTCTATATTGATTTCTGGGATTCACTGCTTAAGGGTATGTAATGTTAATAAAGTATATAGTTAAAGGGGGAGTAAAACTCTGAGTTAAAGAGAGTTAAAGGCAGTAAAGCAGAAAGTTAAAGATGTAAAACATGAAGTTAAAGCAGTAAAAATGAGTTAAAGCAGTAAAGCCAGCTAAAAGAAAAGCATGACTAATCCCCTTGGTGCTTAGGGTTACACCTCTATTGATTTACTGATTTTACTGCTTAAGGTATGTAATGTTAATAAATATATGAGATTAAAAGCATAAAACTATTATTCGATTAAAGCCTAAAAATGAGTTAAAGCTAGTAAGAACATGTGATAAACGTGCAGTAAATACCATGCAGTTAAAGTCAGTAAAGCAGTAAAACGAAAAAAGCATATAATCCCCCTTGAGTGTTAGGGTAACAACTTATGGTTTCTGATTTAGTCTGCTTTAAGGTTATGTATGTTAAATGGTTTTTGAGTAAAAATTTTCTACAATGTAGTAAATTATACAATGTTTATATTCAGGACACTCTTGTAATTTTTTTTTCTTCTTACTTACAATTGTTCTTCTCTCCCTCTTGGAAGGTGGTTTCCTTTTTGTATTCATTTTTTTTTTTTTTAAAAATTATAAAATTAAACACAAAATTAAGTAAAAGTATTAAGTAAAAATAATGTTAACAAATATAGTGTTAAATAATAGGTCTGTAATGAGTTAAAGTTTTAGGTCGCGCAATTTTTAATAAAAAATTAGTAATGAATAAAAATGAACTGACCATAAGATATTTGAAAGAAATTCCTTTGAAAATGTAATATGAAAATAAAATGATGACTTATAGATAGATTATTATTTTTCATTCGCGTGGGGATGCGAAGCCTGCGGGCGCCTGCGGGCGCACGCGCGGCTGGGGTAGCAGAAAATGCGCCTGGCCGGGCGCACTCTGGCGGGCGGTACGCGGGGGAAAATTGGGCCTGCGGGCCACGCGGCCCGGCGGGGACGCGGCGGATCGTCACTGCGGGTCGGGTTGTCAAGCCTTTCACGCGAGGCGAACACTGGCCCCTGGTGGCAGCCTATGAACTAGGGGGAAAACATTAATATAACTCCTGTCCTATGATGTGGGCTAGAGAATGAGCACATCAAAGGTTGATTCATCAAAGATGAATCATCCATATAGATGGTATCAAAGATGACGTCATCAAGATGAGTCATCAAAGATGAAGCTTAAAGTTGAGGCATCATGCTAGGCATTAATTGCTGAGGCATCAGAGCGAGGC
>JABUQX010130123.1:0-20000 GCA_015478945.1 Trachelipus rathkii
AAAAGAGAGAGAAGGATACTTGTGCTGCTCGAGTAACACTTGAGCCGTTCTTGCATAAAACGTATATATAGGAGTAAGGCTGGTTGTGTAGGTAGCATGACCTTCACATGCTCGAATTCGTGATAGTACCAGAGCGCGCAGGTCTGCTCGATCTGAAACAGTTGATTAGGGAACCTATACATATTGACTCGAATCGAAAAGGGGCGGAGGATGCAGAGTGTAAGATACGATAATTAGTGTAGGCCACTGCGAAAGCACAAGGGGTGGCTTGTGCTTGTGGAGCATGTTGAAATCGTTGGTGAGATAGTAGGTGCTCAAGAGGAACTAAGTGTTGAGTGCGCTAGGGTCTTACACTGAGGGCAATGCAGTTTACCCGTGTTTAATGTATTAGCTGCGTGCTGTAAGTGGGACTTACTCGGTCTCGTGGTCATGAAGAGGTAACGATCTAAATTACAATGTGTTCAGATGACAATCTAGTGACCGTGTTCTATTTGTGAGTATAGAAGTAGATAGAAATACATTCGAAACTGTTATCGTGATTCGATTATGCAGATTTTGGTCTGATTTGTATTCGTCGAGTACATACGGTGTCAAGTAGACTATTGCAGGATGCTCTAGATGCAAATATATCTTGAGAATGAGTTGGGTTCAAGTTGGTGGAGAGGAGTGCATTTACTGACGGAGTCAGGTATTATAAAAACGGATATACCCAAGTCGGTATATGTGAGTTTAGGGGTCATCGACCTGATGGAGAAGAAAAAAAGTGGAATGAGTCAGAAAAGAATCGCTCGGAAGAGAGAACATTTTGATGGTGGAGTTGGTGGGCAGACTAGTAGACGAAGAAGAAAGAAGTGTAAATAGTAAGTAGCGGATGGATTGGCCTGGCTTTTTAGACTGAGGTCCTATAGGTTCTGTAATCGTTGTCTCGTAGAGAACACATTGTCGGTTTCAATCGAATACCCTCGATGATTGATGATAGGGGGTTCATATAGTTGGAGAGTCAATTTACGCGGTCCGTGAAGCTACTCCCTTGCTAAGAAAATGGAGTTTTCCTAAAGTCTGGGAAGGGGTATGAGAGAAGAGTAGTCTGGTTAGTTCATTTCCTTCAGATTGTCTTTGATTGATTAGTATCTCATAGGACGGTATATATCTTTTATTTCGTACTTTATGCTAAAATTTGCGCAAGCAAAATTTTTAGCATCAGTTCGAAATAAATTTAATTCATTATATATTCTAACTGGAGTACTGACATACTTCCCATCTAAACACGGGTGAGAAAGTATTTAATTAATAGTTATAACAGATATAAAGTAATCATCATTAAATGTAAGGCATATTTGAGTGATTCGAAAATTGCCGCAAAGCACAAAACATTCATGAAGTTAAAAGAATCATAAATAAAATAAAGTACGAACACTTTCAATGCAAGCATTTCTAATTATGTCTGAAGACATAAGTACGCATCAAAATTTGCAAGGCAAAAATAGTATCTCATGAATGAAAAGAATATCCATATACAAGCATACTTGGTTATCAAAGATCTAACAACATAAAAATATTTGAATTATATAAAAATACAATAATGTTTATACGATAAATATTAAATTACAATATTGGAAAAGTTGGCAGATATTTCCGGATGATTTTGATTTGAACCTAAATTCTTCTGTTTATTCACTGAATGCTCGATTGAATAGTTGAATAAGAGGAAAGGTTCAGTCATGTAAAGGAAGCTTCGTGATGTTGTCTCGATTCGATTAACAACATGGTGCTTTTTTTTTTAAAAGCTTCGTGGACATGTAGAGCGAAGATTCCCACTAAAATCTAGTCCCTTTTAGCGTAAATTTTTATAATATATAATAGACAACATTGATCGAATCGGTGAATCCCGGAAAGTCCCGTAAATAGGCGTTTCTAATGTTTTCTGATTTGATCAAGCGGCGTACGTAAAAAAATTTCAAAGCTCGGGCATGAAAGAATACACTTGCGGAATATTTGTAAGAGCGAAATTGCCATGAAAATCTAGTTTCTTTATTTTCAGTGTAATTTCTTGATAGGAACGGAACGTATTAAATGGGAGATGATAAGACCATTTAGATATTCGAAAGGAATCTGAGTCGTAGTGGAAGTCCAAAATGAGTTTTCTGACCATAATCCAAAATTAATTGAGAATGAGAAGAAGTCTGTATCGAATAATGTTCGCTTGTCATCTTTTTGGAGTGATCTGATTTGGGCTAGTACTAGATTATGTTTTTTCTTTTTCTTCATTTTGATTTTTTTCCTTGTTATCCGATGGCTGATGAAGATCTGGTGTTTTTCTCCGGGTTCACAAATTATATAGGGTAAAACTTGTTTAGCTTGGTGGCTTCTTTGAGAGTACAGGCCTATATAAGGTAATAATGAGAGTTTAAAAAGTTTGTAGTTCACCCACTAGTCTAGCACGATAGGCCAAGCGATTCAAGTATCTCTTTATGAGAGAGGCAGAACAAAAGTTCTGCTATATAAACTTATCTCTTACGAAAAGCAAAGCAAAGTTATACTATAAAATTTATCTCTTAAGAATGGAAAAAAGTTCTCCTGTTATCTCTTAATATCGCGCAACACAGGTTACTTTAGAATAATACATAAACCCAAACAATAAATGAGATTTATTTCAACAAAGTACAATAAATCCTCTTGTTTGAGACACACCTTTCTTTTTCGTAAGTTCGTAGTCAATCAGAGTTAACGGATGTTCCGCGTTTACTCTCCCTTGCTGATTCGTCGTTTGATCTGTCAATGAGATTGAGGCGATCTTATCCTGACAAGTTTCAACTTCCCTTGGCTAAGGAAACTGGTTTTAAACGTTCTGAGAATGGATGACTAGAGAGAGTTATCATTGAGTTTAGTTCTGTTTTTCGATACTCTCTGAGAAGTGATAGTACTAGGAGAGTATCTGTAGTTATTTTTATTTCTTCAGTGTATAGCCTTCTGATTATTGAGTACAACAGGACCGGTTGCTATATTATTCATTTCGGACATAACTTTATATTTTTTTATAAGTAATTATAATTTTAGTACATATATATATATATATATATATATATATATATATATATATATATATATATGAATTATATTATATATATATATATATATAATTATATTATATATAGTATATATATATATTATATATAAAATATATTACTTCACTGGTGTGTCAGTGGTAGAGCACTCGCAATACAAAGAGAGATGTCCCGTTCGAGACTGGGTGGAGCCAGAGAACGTGAGCTATTCTCGATAAACTCTACGCTTCGTCTGCACTGCAGACGTTAATTGAGTATATTTGGTAGTTGCGCCTTGCTACTAATGGGATAAAAAAAGGCCTCCTTTTCCCGCAGCTCTCACACGTGTAGGGATTCTTGTCAGCTCTGAATGCGACGCACCTGCTGGATACTCACATACGTTTATCGTGGTATAAGGGGGTGCGGTCACCAGGTCCATCGCGAAGCGCTATCTTTTTTTCTGCATGTGTCTCCTAAACTTGCTTCATATTCTTCTAACTCATTTTTATGTTTCCGTATATGTTACCACTGACAGGGCTCGATAGTGATCTCTGGGCGGAGGTCCATAATGTCTATGAGAGGAGGATAGATATTATAAGATTGGTGAGGTGATGATGTATTAGTAAGATAGATGATGATAATATATATATATTATATTATAAATATTATATAATATATATATAATTAATATATTATATATATAATACCTATATTATATATATAATATATATATATATTATATATATATATATAATATATATATAATATAAATGTAATATAGTACAAACGTCTGGCCATATGAGAACCTTTTGATCCTAAAAGCCAAATTTTATAATACTATTTAACTATTATATGTATATATAAGTTAACAACTACAGTATATTCAATAAAGATACATATTATGAGGTAAACTTCATATGTACACTTTTGAACTCTTTTGAGAATGATCATAATGAACTTAGAGAGTAACTAAAGTACTACTGTACTTGAACATGATTTCACTTAGAGTTATTGTTACTTTTGATCTTCTATTGATATTGACTGAGCAAGTAATTTCAGAAAAGAGAGCTACTATGTATCCTACCTCAATTTGGAATTCATAATTGACATTAAGAAGTTGTTTATTCTTTAGGAAATTCAACTATATTCTTGGGCATCAATCTATGAGTAACTTCAGTTATTTATGTTCACTATAAATAGTATAGTATATAATTAATATATATATTAATCTATATATTAATATATTAATAATATTATTTATATCAATATATATTTATATAAACTATTTAATAATCTAAATTTCTTTGTATTAATTATGTATTATTATTAGGAAGTTAAATATTTAATATATTTTATCATTATTAGCATGATCAAATATTCGAGTTTTCCTTTAATTCTACTAGAAACACTGCATCTCAGGTGCTTGTTGTTGTCTAAGCTAAAATTATTATCATTTGTTCAATAGTGATAACTAAAGCAACACTGGAAAAGTATTTATATTTTAGATTTTAAGATTTTATAGAAATTAGTGGCAGATAATCAGGAACTGATGATAGCAGAGTGGGATTCGATATTGATTTCCCGCGAGCACAGGCGTGATTTGACGATTCTGACTCATTAGCGCTGTCTCGATAGGGATAGGGTCGGGAGTCGAAGTCATTCTTCGATCACTCGCTGTACAAATCTTTTGAATGTAGAGCGAGGAGGTTATCGGAGTGTTACGCCCCCAATGGGAGTGAGAGATTTAGCACTGTTGAGGCACTAGTGTCTGATTCCATCGGGTAGAGGCAGGAAGAGTATCTCAGCGTTGATTCTAGCTATGCTTATTGTCGTTATGCTTTGCGTTAGGGATATATGTTCTACTCCTGTTTAGTATAAGAACTATAGAATGATTATTACTAAACAAGAATTAAAAACTACGGAAGTCGTAAAACACGGACGTATACATGAGAATCCTGCATAATGGTCAAGTAGGCATAATTATTCACTTAAAACACATTGAGAGAGGTATTATGTATCTCATATATAAAGAGAGGCCGGATAATTCTATGCTTTGGGGGCTTAAGAGAGTAACAGTATCTAAAAGATGGATCATAACTATGACTTACTCACTATGATGAGTTCTAAATATTTATTGAGATAATAATTATTATAATATTTTATTTAAGATGAGATATATGTTAATATTGATAGGTAAGAGTAGAATTTGATATATTTCATTACTAGAATGAGGTTATAATTAGTAGGGTTGTTAAATAGATATTTATTTTTGCTTAGTTATATATAAGTGTAAGTTTGAGTATATAATTGAAAATGGAGTATTATGTTTAACTGTTTTATGGTTTTCATAGAGCTACTTTTAATTAAATTTCACAGTTTGTGGAGTCCATAGTTTTTTATTAAAAGTCTCTGTCAGAATACACGAGAAGTGAAACTGTTCGTCATTATATTGTGTGGGATTGTATGTCGGATGAGAAAGAATATCGAAATATCTCGCTTATAGGAAGTTCAACCTATGGGATTTGACTAGACGTAGGGAGATAGAAATATTAATCATACAATAAAAATATTTGCTAAAGCTCAAGACCTCGATGAAAGCTTGCGTTGCGACGATAGGTGTATTAAAATCATGTTAAACTCTGAGCTAGAAGTGAGCATAGGCTCTCGATATTCACGAACTTCAGCTATTAGGACAGGCGTAAGTGAGCTCGAAGGATTCAGAGAATTTGAATATTTGTTCAGATACAGTTGTAATAGTCTGCAAATTTCCATAGTTTAGTCAAGTCCATTTTTACATTTCATTAGTGCATGATTTTAACAGGTATTGACAAGTCAGAAAGTAGAAGTGACGTATGTTCAAAATACATGTTATTTTTTTCCTAATATTTTAACTTCGAGAGAGATACGTAGGTATGCGAAAAATGTCCCACATGCTACACCGCGTTAGTAATCTTGTTAAATAGTCGCATCCAGTAAGTATATTAGTGAGAACGTGTTTACTGCCAGTGAATATATCGGATAAGATATGTCAAACGACTATCGAGGAAATCGGTACTCTAGAGGAGGATCAGCGGGAGAAGGAACCCGGCTAGTGGCTCGCAAGCATGGAGCATACGCGAATTCGGGCGAGAGTTCTCATTCGTTATATGACAGAGAAAGCCTGTATGCTTGATCTCAGACACACAAGATCTGTGACTGCGATCACCGCTGAATCTGTCAGACGCTGTATACAATCTGCCGTAAAAAAATATAGTATGTCAAAAGGAAATGCAACTATATGACCAATCGAAACTCGATGTAGCTCTCACTAAAAGCGAACTTTATAAAACAAGAGTGGATAGCTAGAGAGTGACACAAGGGTAGAAATAAGCCAGATCAAAGGGACCAGGAGGTAGGTTGGATAAGCAGAATTGAAGAGTTGAAGTTGAAGTACACATACTCTCAAAAAAATTACTACATGACAATAAATCCCGTTAGCGCAATTGCAAGCCAGAACAATCAGTTCCCCTATTAGTACCCAACTAGAGAACAATAAAAACCATCCATCACATACAGTAGAGCTTATGTGAAAAAAGTGTTGAGAAAACAACGGCTCAAGTTCATAACATTTAAGCGCTAATCATCCTGCTCTAACTAGTCGACACCAACTTAAGATCTCACTACTATTATATTGAGCTTCGATTTTCATCTACCAATACTTATCAATTTTGAATCGTCATACCATCAGAAGGTCAAGAGACCTAAATAAGATGGTCCATCTAAACACATTGTACTTAGATCTAACTATACTTCGTATTCCAGACCATAGCTCACTACCATACATTCACAATTACAACATACCCTAAGAGAAAAGTTAGATAATTAAAAGAGGCTTTGGAGCCCTATTTACACGGCATGCTTTTGTGGCTGTCTAACTACGATGCCAGACTAAGTGCAAAATAACATTAACCTTGGAGAGATATTCCGAGGCAATACGCAGGAGGTGATCACAATTGCGAGTCAAAGAGAAGGGAAAGATCACTTGCGTGCCTTCATGCAAGTTCATAATTGAATCAGATTTAGAAGATTTAAGATATTTCTCCCAAATCTTCTGTTACAATAAGATTCAAAATTTAAAACGAACATAGGTTAAAAGATATTAACAATGACGCTAGATGACATTGCTACTGGGGTTCACCTCTCCTGTCAAAGCCATAGGCTGAATAAGTTTCAGGATGCTCTCGCAAAAGCGGAAAGACTTGATAGCTGATAACGTTCTTGCCAAGGAAGGGCAACCCGGACATGTATCAAATTTGAGGCAGCAAGTAAGGTACATTATCAGCTAACTTTAACCGTAATCAATATAACTTTCTATAAAGCTAGGGCACTTTTCCCCCAGCTGATTTCACCCACACAGAGAGAGCAGAAAACTATATCTTAGTTATGGTCCGTGGAAAGAGCGGCAGAGAGGCATTCCAAGAGTGAAATTAGAAAAATTTGAGCCACAGTAGTGTGAATCCTACGCACGAACATGTTCTACGACAAGCCGCGATTAACTTCACCTGGCTTAGGAGCTCACGCTTTCAGATAAAGCTAAGAGGAACAAAGTAGAAATTACACATCTTTAAAAATTGCACACCAATTGCAAGAAATGTATGTGACGAATAGAATACTGCTAGAAAACGAATTGCTCGTATTCCTATGGAGAGAAAAGCTTACTTATTCACTCCGAAGAGTTTCTAAACAAAATCCTCTGATACAAGGGATCAGATATAAAACTACTAGTGCATTTGAAGATCAACAGGCAGATTTCTAAAAGCAAAAGTTCAAAGAAAAATATCTATTTCCTTACTAAATAATAGTAGATAGACCCACTCACAATTCCATACACTTTATTAATATATATATACTAATTCTACCATTCTATTCTATCAACACCTATTTACCCTTATACACTATATATACTAAGCCTATAATACCCATCACCTATAATATTAACCTTACATCCACATATACATAAATGTATGTAATAACAAATAGATAGAGACATATAAGACATCCATTTACACCTATAATATATATATATATAATATATATATTATATATTATATTACGGTTTACTTGCTATTAATATATATATATATAATCATATATATCCAATCAACTTTCGAAACTTATAACTATTTAATTATACTTTCCCAAAACTGATCATATTTACACTTATATATATATATAATATTATATATCTATATATCATACTAATATATTATAACTATTATTTTGATATTATCCAATATATTCTAATGATAATAGTACTATAACCTATAACTATGGTGTGTCTGTAGGTTGTGTGTGTGTATGTGTGTGTCGTGTGGTGCTGTGTATGTAGACTTGTATGTGTGTCGTTATTGTGTGTGATTAGTTGAAAATAATTCCACAATAATGCTATCTTTGATGAAGACAAAGTAGCAAGAATATGATTCTTGTTTAACTATAAAAATTGTTTTTTAATCGATAATTATTAGGTAGGTGGATTGGTGGCGAGCGAGCGCGGGGTGAGAGGAAGAAGCGAGAGAGTAGGAGAGGTAATATACTTTATCTGCGTTGTTCCAGAGAAGCGCGGGATGGCAGCCGCGAGCACAGCGAGCGCAACGGAGGGGGTCGGCGGTGGCCGATCGAGCGGTGGCGGGGACGGCTGGCTGGGCTGCGGAGTGGTGTCGAGAAATGGAGCGGAGCGAGGAGAGGAGAGGAGGCTTAGAGAATAGCAATGGGTGTAGTGTGGATCCGCTGGTGCGAAGCTCATGCGGCGTCGCTCTTGCTGCTCGGTCGAAGTAAGAAAGTGTGTCGGGAGGTGTCAGAGAAATAGGAGTATGTGATAAAGGGCCTGCCGCGCGAGTGGCGAGAGAGTGATGGGGTTGGTGGTAAAGGAACGAAGTGTAGTGTAAGCACAGTAGCGATTTGTAGAGTCGGGAGAAAGTATGGGGACTTGCCCAGCCATAAAGGTTTTTGTAGATAGCTAGCGGAAGGAGGTAAGTAGAGCGTGGGTTGTCGAGTTGTGAGAGGGAGCGTGGCTGAGTATAGAGCGTGAGGCTTGCGAGGGCGGAGATCTGATCGCAGTCAAATAGAGAGTATGTTCAACGAGGGGTACCATTAAAGACAGAGGAGTATGGTTGAGCTGAATTGCTCTCAGCGGGGAAGTCCGAGCAGTGAACGAGCCTCCGTGGATCAGTACTGAGGTCGGGGGTGGTGCCGCAAGGGTACAGTGTCTGATTCGTGCGAGCGGGGTCAAGTAGGGAGAATAATTCGCGGGCCTATAGATGCTGAGCTGATTATTATATGTGATAGGGAGGGGAGTGTGTGTGTTGCAATGTTGAGAGGCGTGGGTGTTCCGGGGTAGGAGAGAGCTGATACAGAAGCCAAACGTGCGGGCTCGGGGGTTGGGAGAGGACGGCGAGGTGGGTAGAGGGAGGGGGGGGGGGAACAGGAATAGGGGAGAGGCTGGTGTCGTGAAATGATTGGGACGGTTGTAGAAGCTGGAGAAGAAAGAGCCAGAATGTGATTGCAGGTAAAGGAGGTGTGGTGGATTATTGATAAGGCGTTGATTTTCTATCGGTTAATTTTTTTAGACTATGAGTGTTTTTCTTCTGCACACGGATATGAATACACTATACAGGTATCATAGATATCACCTACTACTTTATATATATATCCTATTATAATATATATTGTAGTTATATTTATTATTATAGATTATGCTTGATAGGCTCGTATATACTACAAATATAGTATAATCTCTTATGGGAACTGATATATGCTATATACTACATGATGTAAACGCTTAATTTGATTTACATAAGTAGATATATATACAATGTTCCAAATTCATCAATACATAATATGCACACTACATTGACAAAGATATATTAGTTATATGTTCAGCTCATTAAGATATAAAGTATAATTGTAACTGGAGTTATGAGGCGATCAAGAATGATTTATATATTTCTATTATCATTCCTCATATTTATTTAAATATTATCATTATCATTGTAATTATAATTATATGAATAAGTTCTTTGTTATGCTAATAGGCGTATATAAGTGTCTAGTATAATTCCACATAATGTTATTCAATTCATACTTATTATATGTATATTTAGTATTATTACTGTACTTATACAATAAGTTACAGAATAACTTACTAGAGTGACGATTTTCATCACTGGAAAAGCATTTATATTAATTTTACGAAAGAATGTTGAGGCCTTACGGTATCAGCATAGAATATAATTAATATTTGCGAAGCTCCTACTCAATGACTCATGTTCCTCTGGTTGCGAGAAAGGCGTAAGGTTTGCAAAGGGTTGTAAAATCGAAAAGAAGAGGATGGTGTATAGAGAAGGATGGAGGCAGCGAAAACTCGCGTCTGTGATGTGGCTAAAATAGATAGAATAGCAGGGCGACAGCTCATGGTTGTGGAGAGGTGAGGATGAAACGATTGGGTGCAATTATTGTACGGAGGAGTATTCAGTTGAGATGCGGAGTGGTAAGATTGAGCGTTGTGCGAGAAGGTCGAGCGTGAGAGTGTAGATGAGAGAGAGAGAGAGATAGTGTAAGGTGTGATGCAGGATAAGGAGTAGGAGCGCTTCATTTCAAGCATGAAGATAGGTGGAGTCGCGACTGGGTAGAGAAATGAAGAGGCAGGCGTCCATTGGCATATAGGGATAAGAAGTTAAGGATGACGCAGAGTATGTGGGTCGGTGAAGAATAAGAGGACTTGAAAGTCAGGTGGAGAGACAGCGCGAGAGTTGATGAAAAGAATTGGCCTAGGAGAATAAATAATTTTAAATGAGTTTTGTGAGTGATGTCATCGTCTCAGATTATGTGTGTGCATAGCTGCTAGGTCGGGGCGAAATAGCACCGTCCGATAAAATCAAAGGCGACAATGGTGGCTGTGGAAAAAGCATTAGCAAGACTTGTTCTTAGGGAGATGAGAAGAAGATGTGGATCTGTTCAATGTAGAGAATCGCACGGAGAAAAGAGAAAAAACAGTCAAGGATTTGAGAGTTAAAGTTTTGTGTTTTCTGCAAAGAACCACTATCGTTTGAGTGTGGAAGATCTCGTTTTCTGAAGGTAAAAGAATAAGGAAGCTAGTTCTGACCATCTGAAAAGAACCGATGTTTTCTAATTTCCATCGTCTAAAAGTATAGGCGGAATAGTTGATGCAAAAGGCTTCCATTCGATGCTTCATGGAATTGCTTTGGGAGGAACATCATTCAGATAACGCACTGGGGTAATGAGATTGTGGTAGCGATGAGGAGGGATGTCTGAGAATAAAGTAGAGAGACAGACTTAGATGTATGAAGAATTAGAAGAATAATGTCTGTGGATAGTTAGAACTCCGCGGAATATCACAATAATATAGGTTTTGGTTGACGGGGCAACTCGTCAATCCAAAATCTTTTTCTATATGATAGTTAACCTGAACATTGGATTTAATCAGTAATTAGAACAAGGGGAAATTATTTATGTATATCCTGAAGAGTAGAACTGTTCTAGAAATCAAAGCTTTCGGTTCCATTGCCACTTCGAATGGAAAAATTACCCAAACATTTACATTCCGGATTTCAGAGGATCAGTATATCAGTAATAATAAAGATCTACCTTAGAGCATTACTTTTACATTGCATAAAGCGATCAATTGTGAAAAATTATAACGAATTGAGCATTTTCCACATTTTTTTTAGGTTTTTTTTTTTTTTTTTTGTTTTGTTTGTTTTTTTTGTTTGTTTGTGATAATTCATTACTGGATTGTTCGGTCTTTTTTTGGTTCTTTTTTTTTTTTTTTTTCTTTGTTTTTGTTTTTCTTTTTGATTTTGTTTTTGTTTCTCTTGTTAAAGGATAGATCTGAAAACTTTAGAAAGAGGCAGATGTTAAACGAAATAGAAGAATCAGTGCTTGATTGTTGAGAAGTGTCCTCTTCTTTAGTCACAGGCTAATTGTGATGCGCAGGTTTCTCAGCAGGAAAGTGCAAGCGAAGTTAGAAACACAGAGAGGGGAAAAGTTTTACTCATTTGCAAGATTATGTCTATCATATTATATATTATATTATATTATTAATATATATATTACTTACTTTCACGTCTGAGAAAATTCTTTTGGGATTCTATTACATTTACTATATATATTATAATATATTATTATAATATATTAATATATATATATTATTAATTATATATATTATATATATATATATATATAATATATAATAAACTATATATATATCATATATATATATATAGAGATGTAATATTTATAAGTATATAATATATAATATATATATATATATATATAGGAGTAGTTACTGATCCATCTGACCGCCTGCACCCTTTTCGATATGAAGGAATAGAGCTATAGGTCTGAAACTTGGAATATAATTTATGTATGGGTTAAGCTCGAAACACGGTAAATTTCAAGTAAGTCTCACAGGATGTATATAGGGGGTAACTCCCCACCAAAGGTCGACGCTGAAATATTGCGCTTACCCCTTGTTGCGGATCTGAGCGACCGAAGATTAAGGCTCTAATACAAGTTATGGCTGCGAAGCGTGATGACGTAATCACGTCGTAAGACAAATACTCAGGCGTGAGCGCTGCGCCATCCAAAACAAACACATATTATTATTATTATTATTATTATTATTATTATTATTATTATTATTATTATTATTATTATTATTATTATTATTATTATTATTATTATTATTATTATTATTATATATTTTATATTATTATTATTATTATTATTATTATTATTATTATTATTATTATTTATTATATAACTATTATTTAATTATTATTATCTTTTATTATATATTATTATTATTATTGATTATTATTATTATTATATTATTTTATTCAAATAAGATCGATTCCGAAAGGGAATCGATTCTGATTCGAAAAACGATTTTCCTGCAAGGAATCGTTTTTTTACGCACTCCAACTTTGCCTTCCGCCGCTGTTCCTTCTTCGCATCCGGGTCTGACTCAAAATCGAACATCAGCCTGCCTCCGATTCCGAACTTATCGTATCGTTGCAACAATTTGAGGTGTTAGATGGTGCGTAACCTCGGTAAATGACGAGGTATACGTCCCCGTTGTCCCCAAAGGGGGACTCAACCCCTCTAAAAATCGAAGTTGTTCGTTATTAGGCCTGAATTTAATGGGAGGATTCAGAGTGTATTTCTAGAAAGAGTTCAGTTTGGAATCCTGCAGGAGTTTTGTTTCATGAACTCAATTACGTTTTTACATACCCTAAATTCATAAATCATAAATCATAAACCAAACTACCCCCCCCAGCCTTGTCCGTGATACTACTTGAATTCTATTGTTAATTGATCTATTTGGACCTATTGATCTAGTTGCTTTAAGTCATATTTTTTAAGTAAATTGTCGTTTTACATACCTTAATTTCAGTAAGTTCTATGCTAAATCCACCACCCAACCTACACTATTCCGGTCACCATGATCTATTGAATCTAATTGATCTATTAGATCTATTGATTCAGTCATACTTTTTTTAACTAAAATTGGTCAAATTTTTTACATAACCCTAAACTGTAATCAGTAAATCAAATACACCCACCTACACTCCTGTTCAATTATGCATCTATTGATACGTATGATCTCAATTGATCTACTTGATCTTCAGGTCATATGATTTACTAAAATTGTCAGTTTTACATACAATAAATCAATAAAATCAGTAAAAATCGAAAACCGCACAACCACACTCACTCTGTCCACATTGATCTAGATATTGATCTATTGATCTATTGATCTTTGATCTATTTGATCTATTGATTCAGGTCATTTTTTACTAAAATTGCATGTTTTACATACCTATAATCAGTAAATCCGTAATCAAACGGCCCTAAACCACACTGTCCAATCATCCATAGATCTATTGGATTCTATGATCTAAATTGTTTCATGTGACATTTCGTTATCATTCTGGATAAACTAAAATCAAGTTCTTTATACAAAAGATCAATCAATATATGTCTGACGTACCAAAGTTTCCACATTAATAAGCTAACTTAATATCATATGAATTATGAATATATAATACCAACGACAAACCTGAACCTCTTTAAACATGATAAACTGTTAGCGTTAACAAAGTTCACCTTAACAACCAGTAAAGATCTAGACAAGCAGATACAAAGAGCGTAACTTAATGCTACCGTTGTCAGCCATATTCAAACATAACAATGTTAACTTATATTAATTTTCAATATTTTAACTGAAATTTTACCATCAACCTTGGTCATTTATCATACTGTCCAACCGAATATAGGCTCTATACGTATAATTTTCCAACATCAATAAGCTAACATAGCGTAATCTCGAAACTAATGAAAATAATGTAACAAAGACATCCTAGATTTTACAAATTACACACGATATAACTATGTTAACATTAACAAATTCCACACTTAACACCAGTAAAGCTAACTAATATTGCATGCAAAACGTAACCTACTTCTTACTTTTTCAAGCATATCTCCTAACATATTATACGCTAATCTTCACTGACACGTAACATTTTGCAAAAATGTGTCATAATTCTCCGATGTCAACAGACCGACCAATGAGTATGTCTTAACCGTAACAAGTTTTTCTACATTATCCATTAGTAATATTCTAACAAAAAATTTTCTATCATAACTACCTAAAAATATCATAACCCTCACAAATAATTTCAAACATAACAAAGTTGTATCCAAACATAACATAAAAATAAGTTCTTTGAATAAAATGCATAGTAAAGTGTAATAGTTTAACAAATTTAAAGCAGTAACAATAAGTAAATTGTTTATTTTAATTATTGAGCTTCACAGGTAAATTTAAACAAAAATTTACTAGATAACCTTGTCTAATTATCATAACAATCAACGAATCTCTTCGTAAAAAGTTTTCTCTTTAAATAAAACCTAACATAAGCATTCTACATAGCAAATACGGGTTCGTTTACTTAGTTACGATTTACTGCTTTTAAAATCAGTAAACTATTACACTTAACTGTGATATTTTAATCCAGAGAAACTTATTTACTGTGTATGTCGGACAAAATTTGTTATTTTATGGTTATGTTTGGTTAAAATCTGTTATGCTTTGTCACGTTAGTCGTTGGGGATTAATGATATTTAGAAGCGAAGGTTATGATTAATTTTTGTTAAATATTACGAAGTTGAGTAAAAAAAATTTGTTACGTTAGGCATTATATTCGTTGTCATTATGATGATTAGACAGGGTTGCTAAATTTTTGTAAAATATTACGATGTCTCGATGTAAAATTAACATTTGATATGTTAGAGATATCCTAGACAAAGTGTAAATAGGTTACGTTTTGTAGAAGTGTTAGGTCCTTTAACTGTTGCCTAAGTGCGGAAGTTTGTTAATGTTAGTAATTTATTTCGTGCGTGTGTGTGTTTAGGTTTGTCGTTGTACGATTATATATTTATAGTTATCGTGAAGTTGAAAAGAACTTTAGTAAATCTGAAAACTTTGGTAATGTTATTTTATAGTCAGATGGTTAGTAATAAAGAAGCTTATTTTTGTGTTATGTTATCCGAAATGATACTCGAAATTATGACATGAATCAATAGACATAGACAAAGTCATGGGAGCGACGGTGGGTGGGGTTGATGGTCCTTGATTTACTGATTACTGCTTTAATATCAGCAAAGCAATGCTCTTAACACATGTAATTATTGAATTGAACCGGAACTTACTTTTTATGTTAATGTCTTGGATAAAACTTTGTTATTGTTTATCAGTTCATTCGTTGGTCTTAATGATATATAAGACAAGTTATGATAATAATTTTTTTGTTTAAAGTGTTCTTTTTTGTTTGTCAATTGTAAAACTTTAACGGTTAATATGTTAGAGATATTGTTGAAAAAAATATGAGTAGGTTACGTTTTGGATGTAATGTTACTTTACTGTTGTTGTGAGTGGAACTTTGTTAATGTTAATCATTTATTCTTGGAGGTATGTTAGGTCTATCGTTGTACATTATTTTTTAGTGCTCAAGTATGATTGCTATGTATAGCTTATTAAGTGAAAACCATGTTATGTTTAGCAATCTATTTCCTGCGTTCGTATATAGAAGAACCTCATTTTGATACTATGTCTTATCGAAATGATACTCGAAATGCTTCGTAAATCAATAGTGTTAATGTAAAATTAACATGGTTATGTTAGAGATATGCTTGAAAAATTGTGATAGGTTACTTTTGTGCGCTATGTCTAGGTACTTCTAACTGTTGCTAATGTGGAGCTTGTTAATGTTAGTTTAGCTTTATTTCGTGGTGTAGCGTGTGTTAGGTTTTATCATTGTAACATTATATCCCTCAGTTTCTGTTGAAGGTGCTGATTTTTATATATTAATGTGAACAATGTTACGTTCGCATGATTACATTTCTGTGGTTAGTATATACAGAAACTTATTTTGTAACTATGTTAACCCGAAATGATAGTTCATACTCGATGATAATTGTAACTGAACATTAGATTCTAATAGATGTTGCTGATCTATGTGTTGAAGGATTTATGATATGCTATGGTAAGGTATATTGATTTAAAATTTTGTTAAATATTAATATATATCGGATCAGGTATAGTAAAAACTCTTGTTATGTCAGCATCATAAAGTCGTTTGGTGCTGTATGTGATTATGAATTAGACAGGGTTGTGATAAAAATATTTTAGTTAAATATGTACTGTGTCCATTGTTTATCAATTTGAACGTTTAATGTAACTGTTAGTAGATTGACTGAAAAAGTATGGGTACGTTCCGCGGTTACGATTTTGGCCTTCGCGATGTTTAGATACTTATACCTGGCGTTAGTGTTGGGACTGTGTGTTAATGTTCGACAGCTCATTCATACGTAAGAGCACTTAGGTTCTTGTACGTTGTACATGTATTTTCTAGGATCGGGTTACTGTATATGTTAGCTTTATTGGATAATGAAAGATCTTATTTACGTTAGCGTATAACTTAAGTCACTCGATAACTTAAACCAATGTTATGATAAAATATGTTTTGTTCGAATCATGATCATGTTAAATTGTAAAATTAACAATTGTCTATGTTAAGATAGTTGAGATAAGTCGTTAATATATTACGTTTTAGATGTGTCAGGTTGTCGTTATATTATATTCTTGTTCTGGTAAGCTTTGTCGGTTTATTAATGAGAAACTTTGTTAGTGCATCACTTGTAGCTGCTCTGTATGTGATTAATTTAGACAAGGGTTCGGTAAACTTTTTTGTTAAATATTACCTGTTAATGGTGATTACCGCTTTTCTGATTTACTGCTTTAAATTCGGTTAACTATTACACTTTACTATGATATTTATTCAAAGAAATACATTTTTTATGGTTATAGTTTGGATATTAACTGGTCTTTTGTCTAATATTTTTTGAATATTTTTTCTGACATTTTTTGAGTATTTATCGCTGAATCGTGCTATGAAAATTTTTGTGAATATCCCCCTCAACAGATATGTTCATATTTAAGCGATAATGCTTTTTTTTACTTCTATTCCGTTGGTTTTGTATGATTGTTCGCGACAAGGCTATAAACATTTCTTCTGCTAACATGTTACTTGTGTCAGTTCGTAAGATAGCGTTAATATGTTAGAGATATGCTTGAAAAGGTAGGAATAGGTTACGTTTTGCATGCATTATTAGTTATACTTTACTGGTGTAAGTGTGGAACTTTGTTAAATGGTAACAGTTTATTCGTGTTGTAAGTTGTGTTAGGTTTTTGTCTTTGTACATTTATTTCTTAGTTCATGTTACGAGATGTTAGCTTTATTGATGTGAAAACATTTGTTACGTTAGCAGTATATTCGTTGATGTCAGTATTGTAATTGACCAACTGTTGGGTAAATTTTAGTTAAATTTACCGTGTTAATAAATTAACATTGTTATTTTAGAGATATGCTTGAAATGGTTTAGCATATGTTCGAATAGGACCTCTGATAGTTCACTTTAGCTGTTGTTGAGTGTGAACTTTGTTAAAACTGCTAACAGTTAATTTGCTTACAGCATCAAAATTTCCAGAAGGAAACAAATTCTAACACAGAGTTAACAATTTTATTATCGTGAAAACTTATCTATTTACAAATACATGCAAACCAAAAAATCTCAAATTCTATAAATTTTATTCTTACGGGTAAATTTAGTTTATTCACAAAATTATTTTGCAAAACTCTTCCCATCTTGAACCACTTTTTTTTACTTTTATTTTATATTTGAAGAACCCCATTGAACTCATAACGCAATTGACCTAACAACTCTAACACCATCTCTTTCACCTTCTCTCTAATGTAATTACTTACACCTATAACATTCTATTCTTTTTAAATATATTAATGAAGGATATATGGATCATGACAATTTTAGTAAAATGGGAATTTGTACATAAGTTATGCTATTGAAAGAGATGGTAGATGCAGGTTGGACAGGATGTTAGGTTGGCTTGGTTTTGAATTTACCTGATTTTACTGATTTAGGGTTATATCAAACATGACATTTTAGGTAAAAAAATATTGAACTTTAGAAATGCAATTGATCAATAGATATGGCTCTTGACCGGCAGTGCCGGAAGGGTGGCTTTGATTTATTGACTTTAACTGATCTTCAGGCGTATGTAAAATGACAGATTTATGACTCAAAAAATATGACTGAATCCGAATAGATCAATAGACTCAAGTAGATCAAAGATCACGATAACAGGGCTGAGGAGGGTTACTTTGGTTTAAGCTGATGTTACGATGTTTCTGATTTAGGGTATGTAAAAACGTAAATTTGAAGTATAAACAAAAGAATAAGAAATTTTATTGTATTTATTATTTATTTATTTATTTTTATTTACTTTTTGATGGTTCTGAAACATTATTTCGAAATCTAACAGCCTCAATACATATATATAAGAATTAATATTGTTGTTTTATACGAATGATTTTATTAACTCGGTCACTCGCAGCGGCTTCCAGACCGGTCCGGAGTCAACTCCTCAGATTCCAATACTAACTCTTTCTAAAAATTCAACTCTGATCCTCTCACCAAATTTCAGCTAATTACACTTCGATTTTTTTAAGGGGGTGGAGTCCCCCCTATGGGGGACCCACGGGGACGTACCTTGTCCTATGACGAGGTTTAGTCCCATCTAACCCCTCCAAATTCGCACGATACGATATAGTTCGGAATCGGTAGGCAGGCGATGTGCGATTTTGAGTCAGAGCCGGATCGAAGAAGAATCCTCGCGGCGCAAGGCAGAGTTAGTGCTAACAAAGATTTTTTCGGAACTCAGAATCGTTCCCTTCCGGAATCGGATTTCTTCTAATAATATAATAATAAGTAATACATATAATAATAATATATAATAATAAAAATTAAATATAAAATAATATTAATATAATAATAATAATAATAATAATAAAATAATAATAAATATAATAATAAATGTTGTGTTAATGGGCGCGGGTGCTCAACGCGCTCGACTTAATCCCGTCGACATGCAAGAGATTAACGTCATCTACCAGTCTTCTGCGGCCTAATCTCGTCTTTTAAGCCTAATTTCTTCGGTCTGCTCAGATCCGACAACAGGGCGATAAGCGCATATCACGTCTGACCCTCAAGGGGAGCCCCTACTATCACTCTGGAGACTTGAATTTCCCCCTGTTTTGAGCTATCAACCCACTCATAAATTAGTATATTTCCAAGTTTCAGACCTATAAGCTTATTGTCTCATGTATGTCGTATAAAGGTGGCTAGGCGGTGCAATGGATAGTAACGTTACTGATAAGGTGTTGGCCAACCGCGAAATTTCCGCACCGTTCCGCCACACTTGGGACGTTGCGTTCTATATTCTGAATCATCGGCACCACGCATTCCGCCGCACAC
>JABUQX010130123.1:30000-35983 GCA_015478945.1 Trachelipus rathkii
TACAAATATACCAAGTTTCAATTGATAAGCTCTAGGAGGGTTTTATATCGTCATCTCATATTTAAAGTTTATAGTGAGAGTGTTTAAGTGTAAGAGCTCTGATCATAGTCATAACATGAGATGTAATGCATACATTTCAAAATCATGTCTTACGATATGATAATGAATTAATTATAAAGTTTAAATAAAGTTAATATTAAGTATAAACAATATAGTATCAGAAGTGAGTAGTGATAATACTTAAGAGGAGATTAAGAAATGTGATTAGAGTATAAGATAGAGTTTTTTTTTAATAATTAGATATATAGTAGTTTAGATAACTATCTCAATAAAAAATGTATTACTTACTACATAATAATATGAGTTTAATGGTACACAAAGTAAATTATTTTATAGAGTGTAAACGGTTCTCAGTTCTAAGTAATAAGTTGGTGAACGATAACTCAAAGAAATATGTTCATTATTTCATAATAAAGATTTAATATGAGAGGCTCTCTAAGTGTCACAAGACCTTTTATATCTGTGTCCTTATATGGTACCTAGATTTTTATCTTTTATGTATCAGATGGATACGCATCTCAAAAGTGTATAGATGTAAATAGATACAGTATTGTGTGTAAAGAGTTTCATGGTAAGAGCTATAGTTTATAAGATATAGTGAATTATCAATAAGTGTACTCTGTGCAACTCTTATGTTAAAGTATTTACGTAGTAAAGAGTTCACGCTCAAACATTGATGGTTGAATAAAGCTTTATAATGCGTAATATGGTGTGTGAGTAAGTTACATAAGGGTTATCCGTAAGAGTATCCTCTACTTCCATAGTGAAGTTTGACAGGTGAGTAAATCATACTAATTTGCCTAATATTTTTTTTATCTCGGGAGTAAATTTTGCCTTCATTATTTATATTTCATCTTCGATTGGAAATGCTCAAGATTATACAATTAAATTATCTTAATTGAGTGAGAAAGTTCGTTGTGGGATCTATGCATAACATTCCATCTTATCCCGGAGCTATTTTGAAAGGTGGAATTCTAGTCTTATCAATCTTCTTAAGTATAAACTGCTTCTTTTTCAATCACTGTTCCTCTATAATTGTATGTAATGTGAAGGAGTAATGTAATCTCGTAGAGTACTAAATTCCACCTTTATTTATCAAAAAAATAGGAGTAGTGAAAGAAGGTGGTTAATGGTGTCCCACAATAGCTGTCTAATAATAATGTTATTAATAGTAATTTGTAAACTTAGGGGCAAGCATAGATTGAGTGATTTATCTAGAAGGGTTAAATGCTCAAATTTAGGAAGGTCTTTCCTTCTGATCAATCATAGGGTTTAGTAATTAAAGAAGATCAATAGTGAATGTCTCAGATTTCCCAATATATATAATTATTAGTCGTACTTAACATTAAGGAGTATGTTTATACGTATCAAATAGATAGTTAAGGTAGAAGCTCAGTCATAATAGATTTTTTCTCATGAGTGTTATACCTATAAAGACACACTTGTAAAGTTTACCTTGAGGTTACGATAGTGAGTAAAATAGAGCTTCTGGAGAAAATAATATAAAGTAGTGTAAGTTGTGCTTAGCTTATTTTAAGTATTTTAGGAGAAATGATAACTTTCTGTGTTACTCCAAGTTTTTACTATATAACTCTAAGAAGTTATTAATATAAATTTAAATTACTGGGCCAATTAATAAATAACAGTTATTATAATAGATACTAACTCTATAGGTCTTCATCAATATACCGATTTAATATAAGACTCTTACTTCCTATCTTTTACTTTAATATCTATATGCTTTATAGCCTAAACTTCCATTTTTAATGTACATAGAGTTGTGTTTCTATATAACAATGTTTCTAATTCTTATTAACAGATATTATTATAGGTATGTGTAATTGGTATTGTCATTTAATCTATAAGTGGTGTCTCTGATGCGCTGAGTGCTCCAATAAATCGAGCTTTAACTAAGATATACTGGATGAAAAACCTCAATCGCTGGTAATGTGATAATATTGAATTATTACATTATGATAGAATGATTTATGTAGTCTGTATTATCTATATAAGAGGTATATAGTGCTCAAAACAAGAATATGATTTAAATAACTTATTAATAAGTCTATATGAGAGTAAATTACGTATATTAGTGGAATAGTTCTGGTAATAGTTATGATGTAAAAAGTCTACTCTACAAAAGAGTGTTATATATTTTTAACCAGAAATTGGGTTTATTATAGCTTAATAAGGTGTATATAAATAAAAGTTATGTAAAACTACTTTCATTATAGAAGATTGGCTATATTTATAAAAGTTTCAATCTCAAAAAATATTTATAGTATAAAAATTTAATTATATTAGGTTATAGAGGAAAGTTCTATACTGAGATAACACCGATCCTATCTCAGGTCATAAAATACTGTGTATAAAGTTTATATGATAATAGTTTTATTAATAAAGTTTATGTTAAAGTTTATTAATATAATAGTTTTATGTAAGTTTTATATATAAAGTTTATGTTTAAAGTTGGTGTGTCTAATTATATAGTAAAGTTTATTATATAATTATAAGTTTATATGAAAGTTTATGTATATAAGTTAATTATGATTAAAGTTTATATATATATAAGTTTATAGTAAGGGATGAATGTAAAGTTATATAAAAAGTTATTATATAAAGTTATTATTGTAAAGTTTTCAATATAAATTAAGTTATATGAGTAAAGTTGATTATATATAAAGTTTATAATAATATATAATAGTTAATAGTAGTTAAAAGTATATATTATAATATATAAGTGTATAATATTAGTAAAACAAGTTATATTATTAGAAGTTATATATGTTTAAAGTTTATTTTAAGTTTTAGTGAGTCTCTCATAGTCTCTTGCTCTCATTGTGCCAAAAAGTTTGATGGTAAATGTTATATAAAAGTTTCTTTTTATTAAAGTTTATATAAAGGTTTTTTATATAAGTTATATAAAGTTTATGTAAATTTATGTAAGAGTTTATATAAAGTTAAATAACTCTCATAGGTATCTCAAGAGAGTCTCTTTGTACTGTAAATAATCTATGTATGAGTTAGTGTGGCATCTAAGAAGGAGCTTAAAACATGTATTTTACTAAGTAAGTCCTCGCGGTTCATTGGATAAAAGATTATATATCTCTAATAATGCTCTCTGATCTCAATTCATATACTTGGAGTTTAAATAATGTAGTTTTGCTTTTACATAAAAGTTTCATAAATATTTAAAAGAAGCCATATATCTGTAAGAGGTTGTTTTTTTAAAGTTTAACCATAAGTTTAATATAGAGTAAAAGTTATAAATGAGAGAGTAAAAAAAGATGAATCTAATAATGAAAAGAGGTTCCCTAGGGGAATCTATTATATAATTTGATTATGATTAAAGTCCGCGTCGTATGTGTGTGTTTGTGATAAATAATAATAATAATCATAATAAAAAATTTTGGATTGGTGTGTTTTCGATAAACAACCATGAACTTTCCAAGCAACTATTATAATTCTGAATGTGTTTGTATAACCTCTTTGGAGTAAATATAACAAGATTTAATAAGTAATTATTTATGACTCGCAAAATAACTTGTATGTTTTTGTAATATATATTTTTTTTTTATAATTAATAATATTATAACTTCTGATACTCAAAGTTCATCTTCAATTTATTCAATGGTGCCAATCTTGGATTTGATCATCATGATAATTTCGGAGTTTATCGTGTATCAATTTATGAATTAATCTTTTCCTATTTTCAGTTTTCACAAATCTGTGGTTGCCATAATTCCAAGCTGTAATTAATCAATTGCTTATACAATAACCCAGTAGTTCACTAGAAACTTGAAATATTCAAGTGTAGATTTTAAATATTCTACTTATTAATTTATGATGTTATCAGTTCATCAATTCCTTGCACATGAGAATACGAGGGTAAACTTCTTCAGCTGACTTTCATTAGGTACTAGTTGGTCTACTCTATCTAAATATTTAAATATTTTTTAATATTGTAGATATATAATATATAATATAATATCCAATTTATATATATTTAACATAGCTACTATTGAGGTCCTATAGAACTATATAATTGTTAGATAAAATATTTTACAGGTTAAAATATAATTTAGTCCATGATTTCTTCGCCTTGGTTGAAAATTAAATCTATAATTATTCATTTTATAACTGAAAAATAACCATCTTCCGACTTCTTTCTGTATGTATGTCGTGCATAAATTGTCAGATATTCTTTATTTGATAATGTATATAGTTGTATTGATATAGGGATGAGTTGTAAATATTCCCAATTGTATTACATGTATATATATATATACTTGCTACAGTGTTTGAGTTTCATCAGTAGTTTGTCTTATTATTTCTCTGTAGTATGCTTTGTTATGTTTTCTTCTTGTTTAATTCTTCTTGCTTCACTTCTGTTGCTGCTTCCTTCCTCTGACAAATATTTACTTTTGCAGCCATCTAAATTCATCAGCGAATAGTCACATATAGCACGCAGGCAGAGGGTGCAGAGATTCTTACAATGGACCTGAGTATCTGCTGATGAATGATGAGACAATAAATTATCTTATGAGTGAGATGGCAGATCCACATACCTGTATTCCTACTGGAACTGCTAAATTACTTTTCTTTCTCTTCTTCTTCTTCATTCATGATCCTTAGGAAATTACAGGTCGCATCTTTCATTAACAGTATAACTATCATAAGTCTTGTTCATGAATATAATTCTTTAAAAAATTTTAGTCTTTTATTCTCAGCTCCTAAGTACTGTTCTGACATGTTTAAATTACTACTAGGTTAATAGTCACACCCATTTCCTTCTCACTGTCAAGACTACAACCCACTTGAGAACATGAAATAGACAATAAGAAGCCATACAGGACTATCAAGACTGTCCCAGTCAAGCTAAGTAGAGAAATTTGACCACCTGGATGCACGTGATACATGAAAAATATATACTGCACATGCCAAACTACAATATTAAAATTAAACATACAAAGGCAGACAATTGTACCCTAAGGCTTTCAACTACCACAAATGCAAACTTTTAAATTACATACTACTATTAATTTAATTTGACTAATCATCTATATCATATGCAAGTTTATGACTACAAACCTGTCAATTAGACTTAGTCATGATAAACTATATATGCATACAATTCATATACCTATCCAGTACTTTCTTAAATGTTGAAAGAAAGTCATAAATCAACAACTTCCTGAGGTAAATCATTAAATCATTCAAAAATTAACCACCCTATTACAGAATGAATATTTCTTACATCAATATGATATTTAATTTTCTTTTATACTCTCTGGTCTCCCTTTTGAGGTCTACAGATCATCATCTGCAAACTTAGAAACCAAAACATTTAAGCCCCTGGTCTAGATCATTTATATTATATATATGAGGAACAATAGTGGCTCCAGCACGGAACCCTGCAGGACACCACTCTTCACCAGTTCCTCATGACTTATCATTCAGTAGTACACAGTCTTCTATCCTTCAACCACTTTAATCGAATCATGCAATACTCTAGCTATATCACAATGTGATAACTTTTGCATCAGTCTAACATGAGGTACCTTATTGAAAGCTTTGCTAAAGTCCAAATACATAACCAACTGGGTCTCCCTAGTCAATGCAGTCAGTAAAGTATTCCATAAATTCCAAAAGGTTTGTCTGACATGATTCACCCTTTCTAATCATGCTGGGAGTCAAACATTATTTTACCATCCAAATGATTCTCTATAAGACATTTTAATAACTTTCCGAACCTTTTATAACCAAAGATGTTAATCTACCAGGACTATAATTTCCCAGAATCATACAGTATTTTATCATCCAAAATGATTCTCTATATGACATTAACTTTCCAAAACTTTTATAACAGTTAAGCTAACAGGACTATAATTTACCAATATTCTTTCTACTTTTCTTTCAAATA
>JABUQX010130125.1:10000-24144 GCA_015478945.1 Trachelipus rathkii
TATATTAATATATTATATATAATATTATTATATAATATATATATTTTTATATATATACATATATTATATACTATATTAATATATATATATATATTATATTTTGTGTTATTATATAGATTATATATATATATATATATAATATATATATATATATATATATATTATATTATATATATATATATATATAATATATATTATAAATTTTAATAATTTAATTATTTTATTAAATATATATTATAGTTATTATATAATATAGTATATATATATATAGTATATATATTATCTTCTTTTTTTTTCTTTTTCCTCTCCCAGGAAAGATTTTCATTCTGTCAGCCGCGCAAGCGTCTTTCTCCAGAACATCCCTCGCTGCACTATCCTCTCTTCTCTTAAGCAACTCTCATTTTTAGTAGCTGACATCTTTCTAGAGAGTCTCCACCGACTCTGCCATCTCTTCTTCGGTCTCCTTGGTCTTCTGCCTCCTGTGTCCATTCCATTCTTCTTTTCGGCAGTTCTGTCCTGATCCTCCTCTCCAGATGGTCCCACCATTTCTTAATCTCCCCACGATCCATCTTCAGTATCATACTTCTTCACCCTCATAATTTCTCTTAATTCTTCATTCCTTATTTCTGTCTCTCTACTCTTTCCCAATGCATTAGTTCTTATACCTCATCTCCGTCCGCTTGTATTCTACTCCTCCCTCTCTTCTCGTTGTTGTCCACGTTTTTTCCGCTCCGTACAGCAGCGTCGGAGTCAGTATACTGTTAAAAATCACTTTTTTTTTTAACTCTCTAATTCCGATGTTTATCTTTCAGTCTGGGGTATATGGGCCGCTTCCATAAACTAATCCATACTTTTCCCATTCTTTGAGGTAATCTCCTAACTTCCTCCCCTCTCTGTCAAAACATCCGCTCCGAGATATTGCTGTATTTATCGTCTTCACGCTCCTCCCTCTCACCACCATCCTCATCCCCTCCTCATTTCCCCTCGGTTATTGTTAATACTCTGTCTTCTGTAACGTCATCCCCTCATCTCCTGCTTCCTCCGCAACTCTCGCAAACGACTCCACCACCTTTCGATCGTCTCCTCTCTCTCGCTTCAACATGCCAGATCGTCCGCAAATGCCATTTTGTCCACCTTCCCAAATTCTCCAGGTCTCTCCTCCCTCACTTTCCTTATTACCACGTCTAAATATAATATAAACATCAGTGACGATAAAACACTCCCCTGCTTCACTCCTATTTTCACCTCAAACCATCTATCGGTCTCCTGGCACTCAGTTCTAACATTACAACTGCACCTTTCCCCACATCATACTTTCCTGTTGCCTTCGTTTAATCTAAACCTTCCACTCCATAAACTCTCATACTATACAGCTCTCGGGGCAAAGCTTTTTCCTTGCACCGAATCAAATGCCTTTTGCGAGGTTCCGATGAACGGCTACACCAAGAATCTCTATGCATATTCCAGCATCTTTCTCTGAGACCATTTCTTAGTGTGCAATAAGAGAATCCGTCGTTTCCTCTTTCCTTTTCTATACCTGTACTGTTTCTTCATCCGAGTTCTCGGCTCTACCTTCTCTCTCAGCCTCCTCTCCAATATTCTTTCGTATATTTTCTTCAGATGGTCCATCAGTGAAATACCACTATAATTATTACAGCTTCCTGCATCGCATCTCCTTTAACTTTATATATCGGTATTATTTTTGCTTTGCCCCACCTTTCCGGCACTTTCCCCTCTCTCCATACACTTTGTTCTCAAACTAATTGAATCTTCTCCTCTCAGCCTCCTCTCCTCCCTCCACACCAACGTCCAAGCACTCCATTCTCTCCTGGGGCTTTACCCTTCTTTTCATCCTTTTTATAGCCTCCTCATATTCTTTCTAACCGTTATTCGTCTCTTCCGCGCGCTTCCTTCCTCCTCTTCCTCCTCCCTCGTCTGATCTGCAGCTTCTTTCTCTTGTTCTCTGTATTCCTACCATTTAAGCATTTTCATATATAATATTATATATATATATATAATATAGTATATATATATATATATACTATATATATATTAGTTATTATATATATATATATATATATTACATTATATATTATATTATTTATCATACATTATATCTATATAAATAATTTATAATGATTTTATACTTATTATATTAATTACTATATATAATATATATACTTTACTATATAATCATATATATATTATATTATATATTATATAATATATATATTTATATATAATATAATATATATTATATTATTATATAATACTATACGCAAAGTGACTTATACCCCACAGTAATAATATCTCACTATACGGTTACCACGGGTATAAATAGTAGGTGGAGGGATATATAATACTAAGCATTATTATCTTATATATCTTATCTATATACGTTTTTTATACCACCCACCTAACGCTATATTGCTCAGACAAATCTACGTTTACACCGTAATGAGATAATCTTGAAAGTGTGGATATATTAATTATATACAGACATTAATCACACTTATTGATCTTATATGGTCGATAGAATCATTAACAATATATATTTCAATGTAAGCATATAAGTTCTTGAGTGAAAAAATTTTAAAACAAGAAGACCTTTTGATGCTGATATGGGTCAAGTCTCTTGAAGCTACACAAGAACTCCATTAAGCTTCCAGAAAGCTTCTCTTTCTCCTCGGGCACCGATTAGAAGTTCGCTTTACTTAAAGATGTGCCAAATAAATTTGGGTGTCGTTTGAGCGGACATAGTCTAAAATGCTCTGTAATGATTGCAATAGCAAAGCCCGATGAAAATCGGGGGGGAATAACCTTAGAATGGCTAATTCGTCAACCGACAGAAAATGAGGAACATTGTCCCCGATTCCCAAACTTGAGCAAAGACTGTAACTTTATGCTGAATCCTATTGAATGGTGCCATTTTCTCATTTTGGAAGGGGTCCATGAGTTAATAGGTTTTACCAAACCTCGCTATCTAGAAACTGATTTGCTTGTAAAAGGCTGCCGAGGTTTAACAACTTTTTCACAAAAAAAATTTACGTCTGGGGTCCCATCGTAACTCGTTCCACACCTAGACCATCACAGAACCCGGATGATAACCTCTTTGCACACCTGGTATGAGCTCTGTTGTTTCCTTACTTGGCGTAGCATACATTCCTAGCTTTTTGTTTATTAAAATAGTTTTCCACGTTAAATATTTTTTTTGGGGATTGTAAAGAGGATTCTTTGTTAGCGATCATGGGCGTAATCAGCCAATAGGCATTTGACCTTTTATCTCCTACCTTTCTTTAGGTGAGAAATTTCAAAACAAAGGCCCGCGGACCAAGACCGGAATCAATCCTGCCCGCAGTAAAATGCACTCTTTTTTTTATCTATAAAATACTTTTAATTAAATTAAACACTCACAATTAAACACACTGTATTCTCACTAAGAAACTATAGTCACGAAACAAACTAGTCTCACTTTATTTCGCTTTTCAGATGCATTTGTCACTCCGAATCAAACCTTTGGTATGAATGAGCTACCTAGGTCTTTGGCCCTTGGGACTTTGTGTAGGAGTCAGTTTGGCCCTTAGGCTAAAAGGTTTGGAGACCCCTGGTTTAGGGATCCGTGAGTAATTCTCCGGTGCCTCTTTTATAAAGCCTTTAACCTTAGGTCCTCTCTGAGGATGAGCAACATTAAATTCTTAGGTATCTGCAAAACACGTGATACGATGTTTTGTTTACGAAAAGATTTCTCTCAATTCGTGTCTTTACAGCTTTGACAGCCTGCTGTGCTGCCAAGCAGATACGTGGCCTACCATCGTTTATGCCAATATTTTTACATTACCAGTATTCTCGTATAAACTATTTATGGCTACGATACATAAACACGATACATAAACATATGGCGAATTAATGTCTAACCTTAAAGTGGCAAAGAAACATAAGACTAGATAACAGTAATAGTGGCAAAGTTACATATTAACACCATAAGTTGTCGCCTTGGATATACTAATTTCTCACCGAGTTATATCAACTTCAATTTTTAACAGTATTTTTGGGAGTACATATATATATATATATTATATTATTATATTATTATATATATATATATATATATATAATATATATATTATATATTATTATATATATATTATATATATATATATATTATATATATATTGTTATATATCATAATATATATATATATATTATATATTATATATATATATATATATATTATTATATATATAAATATATATAGTATATATTATATATATATATAATATATATTATATAATTAATTATATATAATATATATTATATATATATATATATAATATATATATATATATATAGTATATATATATATACCGTAAATATATATATATATATTATATATATATATATTATATATATATATATTATAATATATATATACTATATATATTATATATATATATATATTGAAACATGGTAATCAGTAAACGATTGAATAATTTGAAAACAAAAACCACACGAATACATATTTGTGGTATCAAGCAATAAAAATAGGCCTTATTAGTTTTTCACTAAAAGCCAATAGAAAGCAAATACAGAAGAACAGCTGTTTGTTTATGAAAAGGCCTCCCCTGTCAGCGCGAAAAGAAAGATGAGAAAACGGAGGCAGCCGGTGGTCTTTTTTTTGTCCCATTTGAACATGGTTCTCTAATAAAGGATGTTATTACGTACTTTTTTTTATTAGTATTTCCATCGGTTTCTCTTTTAGTACTGTTCGTTCCAATACCAAAGGGGTTTATAAAGTCATTTTTTATGGATTGGTTTACCGAGATAGTCTATACCTGTAATTATGGAGAGGGATAAAAAAGTACACGGTAAACTACTGACCAAATGTGGAAAGGACTTTTATATATGCAGTTATTTTGGCTCGTTCAAGAGAGGTAATTATATGTTTTTTTACGTATTTCAAACATAAACTTTACTTACATAGACTTTTAGCAGTAAGATAATTATTTATATACAAATTACTAAGTACATAAATTGTTTTAATAATTCGTCATTCCTGTCATGCTACCGAACTATAATTAATATAATTAAATATATATAATATATATATATATATATATATTATATATATATATATATATATATATATATATATAGGGTGATATACTATTATATATATATAATATAATATATATATTATTATATATATATATATATAATATTATATCTAATATATATATATATATAAGGTATTATGTAATTTCACAATTTATATACGGATTATTACTTGCAAGCATTGAAATTTATTTTGCATACTATTTCGTTCTACCTATACAATATACATCAAAAGTTCAAGACAACCAATGCGAACGATGCAGCTCGTTACCAGATATTTTTATTTTTGAAGAGAGAGAGAGAGAAGAGAAGAGAGAGAGAGAGAGAGAGAGAGAGAGAGAGAGAGAGAGAGAGAGAGAGAGAGAGAGAGAGAGAGAGAGAGAGAGACCCAAGTTGGTTTTATAAGAAGAAAGCCCGCTTCGATCTTTGAAATTCTATTCATATAGTCCGTGACGTCATACTGGAAATATCACTTTAAAAAAAGAAACTTTATAAGATAGTCTGGCATATCTTCTTTGTTTAACCTACGTCTTCACAACCTACCAATTAAAGATGAACGATTAAGATTAACGAAGATTTTTTTTTTTGTTTTTTTTTCCTTCATTTTCCCTTCGGTTACCTGAAGATAAATTCTATTTACTCAATGTAATTATAAGTAATACGCTAAAAAGAGTCCCATTTTTAACTTCTGTAGTGGTTATTATTTATAATCATTTTTATTAATGATCATCCTTTAATAACTACATCGTCAAATTAAAATTACTATCATCATATGGCTTTTAAAGAAAACGAATAGGAAAAATAAAAGTTATAAAAAGAGGCTTTTCATTCTTTCTTTTTAAAAAAGACAAAATATAAACCGAGACATAGCTATTATTTCCGTTTTACGATCTATTACAAAAATCTTCTTCTAAGAAGGAATATTTGCAGCGCTCTGTTATTACCTATTCAAATGTGGCCTTAGACTAGCCTTCTATGACGGTTTTATGCGGTTCAGTAAAATTTTTTAAATTATGAACTTTATGTTATTAAAACATAAAGCTCAATATTAGCAAGTTTAGAGAGATTGTCTTACGCCTTTATAGTATAGTTTTCTTGTCTTTTGTTTGCATTGCATTCTATTGTTACTAAAATTTTGCCCTCAAAAGTACGTCGAAGTGAATTATAAAAAGAAGATTTCTGCCTCCTCTTTTTTTTTCTTTTTTTTTTCTATTTCTTATATTTTGGCGGCATTTCGGTTGCCAAGTGCTAATTTATTCAAAATTTGTAATGATGATTTAATAGTAATAAAAAAATAACTTAACTTAATTCATACAAAAATACTGGTTTGCAAGTTCATTAAAAATATATAAATTTTTGAAGTAAAATGGCGAAAATGAATGTTCGTATATATATATATATATATATATATATATATATATATATAATATATACTATATATAATATATAATATATATATAATATAATATATATATATAGTAATATATATATATATATCATTAATAAAGAACATAAGTGGAAGGTAAAGAAATTACTACCTTGACTCCGGGATTGAACCACCGCTTGTTGCGAAAGGAGGACATGCTCGATGCGTGCGATGAAGCTAGTCCGAACCCTCAAAAAAAGTTGAGTTCAAGAAAGTTTTAAAGCAATCAAGGTTCCGTCAAAGGGACATCACCAGTGTCCACCTGCCTACTCCTCGTTTTTAATAATATGTAGGTGTAAATCTTGCATAATCGAAATTTGATTATTAGAGTTAAAAAAAAGAAAATAAGTGGGAAAGTAAGAGATTATAGCTTCTCCGCGGATTGAACCACCGCTTGTTGTGGGGGGGCGAAAATTGAGGACAAGTATGCTCGATGCTTGGCGATTAGCTAATCTCACCCAAAAAAGTTGAGTTCAGAGAACAGTTTTAAAGCAATCAAGTTCCCTTCAAGGGGACATCACCAGGTAAATTGTGATTGCTATCAATGTTCCAAAGATTCGTCCCCAACTCAAATCTTCGACTTTATCAATATATTCTTAAAGTTTTCCTTTGTTCCAGTTTTCCATGTAATTTTTCTTTGATGAGTCACTCTGGCTTACTATCCAAGAAAAGCTTTTAATTAGCAAGATGCATGGTCTGCGGCATTTCCCGAAATTCTCCCCTTTTTCTCCAGTTACTTGATCAATAAAATATTTTTATTCATACCTCTATGGAATAGCTTCATATTTGATTTTGCTTCACTCATACCATTTAACCGAAAAGGTGCTGCAGCTTAAAGGTTCCATCAACTATCTCAACAAGTCTTACTAACTCTTCCGAAGATCTTTTAGAAAATCATATGAATGTATATCTCACTAAATATTCAGGAATTAGAGCTTTATTTTAATTTAAGCACTTCCAATCGTCGTGCACCTTAGCATGTCACACTTTAACTTGACAATAGTTTACATTAATGTACTTTTTTGCTCTTGTAGAACCAGCTCTTACAAAAAAAAAAAAATAATATTTTCTAAAAAAAATTTCAGAATCGTATGTTGTACATTTTCTAATCACAATCTGCTGTTTAATTAAAAGTGCACTTGAAAAAATCACCTGTAGGCACTCCAAGCCTTAGCCTCCTGCAGGCGTTTGCTAATATTACATTATCCCTTATCTGGAAAAAGCTTTAATTATCATCAGTAAAATACATAAAAATTTTGATATAAAACTTCATCAATTATAAATCATATAATTTGGATTTTTTCATTGGAGTTTAAAAGCATATCTTGAAGCGACATAAATTTTTATTTCTTAATAATAACAATAATAATAAAAAATATTATTAAAATAAAGAAATGAATTGGTAATAAATATAATAAAAATATAAAATGATATAAAATGCCGAATGATTATTCAACTCCTATAATAATCTCAAAACAGGAAAAAAAATTAATAAAATTATATTTAAAAGAGTATAATAGTGACTCACAACACAATTAGCTTTATATTAGTTTTTAATTATATCAAGATGAATCCTTTAATAAATTATTAAAAACTGAGGAAATATTCGTAAAGTTTCCTCGATTGAAAGATAAGAATATTTATATTTGTAGTACATGCTATTATTGATATCTATTATAGTATTATATATATATATATATATATATATATATAATATATATATATTATAAATATGTATTAATATAATATATATTAATAATATATACAGTGGCGTAATCCAAGGGGGCAGCCAGGGGGTGCCATGCCCCACCCGAAATTTCTAGACACTAAAAAAATTTTAAGTACATATCTGTTAATAATAACAAGTGCAGTGTTAGTATTATGTTATATAATTTCGTCGCTGTCAGGAACAAATGTCGTAAGTAATTTAGTTAAAATTAAACTTGAAGCATCAGAGAAAATGCAAACATTGAGAATTTCAAGTAGATTTCGAAGCAATGGTAAGTGTATCAAGCTTGGTATGAAATTGCTGGTACCAAGAATTAACAAAGTTTAAAAAACAGATCCAACAATTCTACTTCGACCCACAAAGCTTATTATCGTACATTATAAATACATGAATCAACATCATCATATGCATCAACGACAAAGGTTATTTCAAATCATAAAAGAAATATATCAGTATCTTCTGCAGATTTATCTTTTGTAAAATTATCTACAATCTTTACAACAAAAAATATTGTGTTAACATTTTTCAAGGAAGATCTCGAAAGCCTAATAGAAAGAATTTAGTAAAAGTGAATGGGATGTTATTTAAGTCTCTCAATGCAGCAGACAAATCTTCAACAGAAACAGTTACAACGCCATATACTAGTTAATTGTTCGCAGTCCAATTCCAAATACTTTTACATCTTGTTTCAAATACTGGCAATTTTACCCGTATCTACTGCGTCAGTAGAAAGAACTCGGCAACATTAAGTCTTCTGAAAGCTACCTTAACGAAAAACTATGGAGATGAAAGAACTTACTGACTTGCCTCCTTAAAGCATCGAATATCATGACCTAAAACTGAAGATGTATCTCGATTTTGGTCTCACTCTCCTTAACTTAAAGTTAACAATTTCAGGTATAGAGATTTAGTAACAATTATATAAATTACCCATTTTTTCTTAGAAATTAAATATTTGGTCTCTTCCACTTTTATATATATATTAATATGATATTTTAATATATATATATATATATAATATATAATATAAGTTATATATATATATATATATATATATATCTAGTATATATAATATATAATATATATATTTATATATATATTATATATATTATATATATTAATATATATATAATATATATATATAAGTATATAAATATATATATTATATATATATATATATATTATATAATATAATTATATAATAAATATATAATATATATATAAATATATAATATATATAATATTTATATATATATTATTTCTTAGACAATTAAATATTTGGTCCTCTCCACTTTATATATTATATTATATATTATATATATATATATATATAATATATAAATTATATATACTATATATATAATATATTATTATATATAATATATATATATATATATATATATATATATATATTTATATATATATTATATATATATATATAATATATATATTATATAAGTATAGTATATAATATATCTATTTATATAATATATATATAATATATTATATATATAGTTATAATATATAAATATATATATATATAATATATTAATATATATATATAATATATTATATTATAATATAGGACACGATTTTTGTCTGGCCCCCCCCCCGAAAAAAATTCTGGATACGCCAAGGTCAATATATATAATATATATATATACTAATATATATATTAAATATATTATATATACTATATATATATAAATTAAATATATATATATATATATATATATATATATATATAATAATATATAAAATATATATATATATAATATATATATTATATATATAATATAATATAATATAATATAATATATATAATATATAATATAATATATTATAATATTATATATATATAATCTTATAATCTATAACAACCTCCAGGCAAGAGCTTTCGCCTGTTAGTAGGTCCAGCGTTTCTCTTCTGGCCCGAAACTTTTAAACCCAGAACCACTCAGAAAGCCATTTCTCGGCGGAAAGGTTTGGACGCCAGTCCTCAAGTTAAACACTTTCAGGTAGGGTTTTCGCCCTTTCAGTAGAACTAGTCATTCTCTCGCCATTAGGCTAGGCCTCAAAACTGGTCTCCTAGATGCTCTCCAGATGGATCTTGTTTCTAAGGCGCAATAAGATCCAACGCTGGACCAAGAGTGATTCAAGCAAAAGGAAGGAGCCGGGTGCTTAGCCCTGTCGCCTATAACCAGCGAAGAGATCTTTCAATAGTTCCTGACCGGTCGAAAACTCCATTCATGCCTGTCTTAACCCTGACTGCGCAGAAACATCATATATCCCAAATCTCAACCTAATATAAATAATATATAAATTATTATTATATAATTAATAATATATATATATATATATATATAATATACTATATAGGTGCCTTTTAATATGCGGATCTCTTAACATTATCTCTCTCTCTCTCTGCTCTCTCTCTCGCCGTTCTCTAGTATATATATATATATATATATTATATATATATATATATATAATAATATATATATTAATATATAATATTTATATATATATAATATAATATTATATATATTAGGGGGGGTGTTTTGGTTGCAGAACTAATTTCAATTTTAGTTGGTAATTAACTTAAAATGGAAAGAAAAAAAGGTATCAGACATTAACCAGAGACATCATTTAGCCTTTCAATTACCTTCCTTGAAATGTCTTCACCACAAGAGCTTCAACCCTGTCACTCCTCCTTGGGGCATCTAAATAAGCACAGGTCAAAAAGGTAAAAAACACACAAATATAAAAAAAACTAAATATAAATAAAAAGGAGTTTGTTAAAATTGGGAATAGAAAAAAAACAAACTTGGTTTCTAAAAATTAAAAAAATAACCATCTCAAAACTTTCTCTCTCTCTCTCTCTCTCTTCTCTTCTCTCTCTCTCTCTTCTCTCATCTTCTCTCTCTCTCTCTCCTCTCTCTCCTCTCTCTCTCTCTCTCTCTCTCCATATAATTATTATTATTATATTATCATTATATTATATATGATTATATATGATAATATATATATATATATATATATATATATATATATAATAATCATTATATTATATATATATAATATATATATATAATAATATACTAGTATATATATATATATATAATAGATCTCTTCTAAATGCCGATTCTCTTAAAATTACTATTTAGTTATATATGCATATATATATATTATATATATATATCATATATATATATATATAAATTATTAATATTATATATATATATTCATATATTAATATATAATATTATATATCTATAATATATAATATATAATATATATATCTATAAATAATATTACTATTAATAATAATAATAATAATAATAATAATAATAATAATAATAATAATAATAATAATAATAATAATAATAATAATAATAATAATAATAATTATAATAATGAAGAAGAAGAAGAATCTTTCTTCCAGCGCCCTCTACTCTCCACAGACTTCGGTGGGATGGCAAGCATGCATCGTAAACAGAATAGCTAAATAGAAAAACATGACCTAGTTGGAAAAAAAGCCCCCCCCCCCTCCTAGATACCATTCCCTAAAACAGGCTAGCTAAAAATTCACCTTCGAAAATTATCCACCCCTTCAGACAGCCCCTGTGGTATATATCGTCATTGTCGGAATTCATCCCCTGGGCCAGGCAAACTACCACGCCCCCTCGCAAAACCACGGCATTCACTCCTGTTTTGTACTATTCATCTTGCTTGAAAAAACTCATTCCTTTCCTTCATACACTTTATTACTATGGTCTCCCAATAGTAATAATAATAATAATAATATAAAATAAATAATAATAATATAATAGAATAATAATATAGAGAATAATAATAAAATAATAATGAATAATAATTAATATTAAAAATATTATTATATTCATTATTATTATTATTCCATATTATTATATTATTATTCATTATTATTATTATTATTATTATATGTCATAATTATCATTATTATAATATTCATTAGTTAATTTAATTATGAATTAAATTAATAATAATTATTATTATTATAAATTATTATAATTATTATTATTATTATTATTATTATTATTATTATTATTATTATTATTATTATTATTATTATTATTATTATTATTATTATTATTATATTACTAATTCTTCTTCCATAATAATAATAATAATAATAATAATAATAATAATAATAATAATAATAATAATAATAATAATAATAATAATAATAATAATAATAATAATAATAATAATAATAATGTATTGGTCATGTTTTTACATAAAACAGAATTTAATATACGATCTTTTAATAACAGGCTTAAGACAATCTCTTTTGTATGTATTTTAACCTCTCTTTAAGAAGACTGATGAGAGGGGATGGGTAAACGAAAGCTCCAAGGTGATTTCATGTCCTTTAAAATTATTACTAGAACAGAAAAGTCTTGTCTGTAAAGGATCTTATTCATGTATTCAGAATAATATATGATACTGTTTGCCTTTTCTGTAATAAATTTTTATATATGTTTTTACCAGTTTTTTCATTAATATTCATGTTTTAAATTATTCACAGGATATATATATATATATATATATATATATATATATACTATATATATAATATATATATCATATAATATATCACAATAAGGTATATATATTATATATTAATATATATCATATATTATATATATATATATATATATATATATAAAGTTGCCAAAGATGTTTATTTGCAAGCTTTGTTTTATAATTTTTTTCTTATTTGCAATATTTTCTACTTAATTTATTTTCATTTTTACAGCAGACTTAGAATGATTAGGCCAGAACTATCTTTTGGTGTGTGATTTATCATGATCCGGCTAAAATTCTCTTTCTCCTGAACGAGTTTTTTGTCCAAATATGAATATGAGAATAATTTTTTTTTCCAGTTGAGCGATTTCAAATTTTATTGCAGATTTGGAAATGATTTGGCTTGTTCTTTCTTATGGTGTTTCTTTTATAAAATTTTGATCAGAAATAAAGTTTTTAAAAATTGAAGAAAAAGCTATTCTATTTTTATTTCAGTTATATTTTTGGGCAAAAAACACGCTTTAAAACCTTTTAAAAAAACCGTTTGTGTGTGTGTGTGTAGCTCGTCTCTGTCTCTCTCTCTCTCTCTCTCTCTCGTCTCTCTCTCTCCTCTCTTCAAAATATTGATAACGAATCTATATTTATATATATATAATAATTATATTGAATATATATGTATACCTATAATTTTATACCTTAATATACATATAAATCTTTTATATACATTAATGTAGATATATAACATTTAATGCACGGTATTAGTATATATATATTATATATATTATATATATATATATATATATATATAAATATATATGACATATATATATTTAGGGTGGCTGAAGAATCGATGCTCGAATACTTTGACCACGGGAACTCTAAAAGTTGGTTTAAAAATGAGATTGTCAAAGTTTCAGCTCAATCGGATAACGTTAAGACTGTCTCATCAACCTAAAAAATTAAAAAGAAAAACCGTTATTTTTTCTCAAAAAATCGGTTTTTTTCCCCGCTAATGGAATTAAGAACGGTTAATCCTAGGACGTGTTAGTTTTAGAATGTTCGGGCTTGATTTTTACTGAAGACAATTGTTTGAACAGCCCGTACAGGTGGAGGGTATCTGGCTTTTCGAGGACCGGACCCGAAAAATAGACTTTTTCAAAAAATTAAAGTCCTATGAACGACGATAAAATTACTTTATAAAGCCATGCTTTTGTTCGTAAATTCTTGTATTCAAGCAATCAAACTAATGCTTCAATTTAAGTCTAATTTACTTATATTTCTTGTTTATCAAGAGCTGCAAGTAAATGG
>JABUQX010130126.1:0-46526 GCA_015478945.1 Trachelipus rathkii
TCGGAACCGTAATTATGAGTATCACCTGATTCTCCTCCTAGATTAGGGCTCTGCACCGTAGAGCGGTTGGTTGATTTATCTGACATCCCACTTCCTCCTCTCATCAGCCTTACAAAAATACTCTTTATAATCATATTATAATAATATACCTATTTATCACATTCTATATCATCTATTATATTCCTCTTCTTATTCTTTAATATATTTCTATATTTATATATACCTCTTTATATATATAATAATATAATACTATATTTAATGATATAAACTATATTTACTTACTTACTTAATTTACTTACTTTACTTAATATATAAATTTACTATATATATCAATCTCTTTTAATATATTTACTATATACTAACTATATATCTATTTGAGTATTATATAGTTAATATTTTTATATTTATTAACTACGTTTACCTTTATTTCTTCACCCTATTCTATATATATGCTCCCACCGTTCCTTTATTAGTACGTTTAACCTTTCTCCTTTATTTCCTACTTATTATCTACTTATTTTATATGTATATTCTTATAACTACTTTATTTATGATCACTCATCTTGATACCTCTTATTCTTGTATTAGTCTCTTCCTCATTTATTGCACTCATCTATATCATTCTATTATTATTTTACTTGGTTGTGTTTTTTTTTTTATACTCTTGCACATTTCATATCGTCGAGACGTCAATTTTTCACTTCTTTATATTATTCTTCTTCTTATTATATATCTTCTATATTACTTTATTACTTATCCTTCTTATATCTATATATATCATATAATCTAACTATTTTATTCTTTTATTTCACTTTTTTATATCTATTTACATTATTTATATTTATTTCTATATTATTATATACCACTACCCCTTCCCTTATACCTACATCTTCTTTTTATACACTCTTAGCGATCACTACCATTCTGACCCACTTCTTAAGGATCAATACCTGATCTGGACTAAATATATACTATATATATATATATATACATCAGAGTACCATTCACTTTTATTCATACCCACTTGACTTCTTTTACCATCATGGTTTTTCCCTTATTCTCCTACACACTCCCTTTTCCCGTCACTCTTCAGTTCTTTTTTAATATTATTCAAGTTTGTTTTTAAGTACTTTTAGGAAGTATACGTAAATAAATATATATCTAAATCCATAAAATACTTAATATATAAGTCATATATTTCTTATAATATATCTCTATATATCTATTATTATATTAATATATCATAAGTTCATCTACTTTATATCTATTATACTATCTTATCTCCTCTTATATATATTATATTCTATATTATAACTATACTATATATATATATCATATTACCAAAGGTAAGGGGGATATTACTGCATGGATTAATGAACTGATCGAATGAAATGTGACTAGAGCAGTGGTTCCCAATTCCTTTCTATATTGTTTTACGCTCGGCAATTTAGCTACCTCACGCCATAAAACATTGCCAAATATAAAATTCACATTCCAATAAATGAGAGGTGAATAATGTTGCTAAATTTAAATTTTCTGAGAATAATATTTTTTTATTTATTTATTGTAGCAATTGTATTTTATTGAACATTGGTTACTAGCCTCTTCCTAAATCGACTTTTGCAATAAGACCATTACGAACATCAGTTGAGGAATTGAGATGGAAGTTGCTATTCCTTGAGTCTAGTTAAGGAATTTTTTCATTATAATCTTCGTAGTTTTCTGATAAGTGATTAGCTGGCTATCTTTGTTCTGTAAACATTGCAAGAGAGTCCTCTTATATTTGTTTCATCGCCCAGCACAGTTAGAGTAAATTCTCTCTTCTCCGCAGATAACGTTGTTGAGAAGGAATATCAATTCACTTCATGGGCTCCTTTGGACAGAGTTGGCAGGATGATCAGTCTATCTACCCTGAAATCCAAATCGCAGAATCTGCATTTTGGTTTTGGTAATTTCGATTTTTCAAGGCTTCATTGTGCTCGCCATTTGTCCGGTTCCACATTCTCCTCCTCTTTGTTCCAGTTGGTATAAATCATCACCCCTCATGTAATGCTGCATTCTTATCAGCGTATAATAATAAACATTCTGAAGAAATGGGATGAATGATATCCACTGAAATACTGGCATGTTTATCTCTTATATTCTATTGGTTCATGTTTCGGAAAGTAAAAGATGCAGGTTTGTATTCAAGTCCTCTTCAACTTCATGCTCTACCTCATCCTCTTTGTTGATCGATATATCATTTATCTTATCTAGTAAAGTAATCCAGCATTATTTTTTCTCTCAGCATTAATTCTTTGCACCCACGTTTGAGGGTGTAGAACTGGGAGATTACTCCTTTCTCCATGCGCCAAATCCAAAGTTGCAAGTACCGGCCATACACACTGCGCTACCACAATGTTTGAGTGTGCTCGGATCGCATACGACAGTCCGTGTCCGACCCGCCCTGACGTGTGTCACTCGATTTACTACTGGTGTTCATGCTCCCTATCTATTAATTATGCCACCTCAGCCTTAAGTACACATATGTCCCGATGCATCTCCGCTATTTAATCCCTTACTAAGTGAATTCTGGTTAGCAAAAGGAGATCCTTTTGTTCCAAGGTACATTTCCTGAATAGCTAACTTTTCCGAGCAGCTCGCATGTAATCTTCGACATTTTATTATTTAACTTTCTTATTCATAAAGTAAGAAATTATACTAACTTCCATAAAAAATACCCTGGATAACTGTTAACTAAAAACATGCCTGGGCTAGATGTCACAGTAAAAATTTAGAGTGGTTAAAATAGAGGCAGCCTCTTAAAGCTACGTCAGAGTGATGTCGATGCGTCATACAAGGGTTTGTCCACAACTTTCAATTATTTTTTTTTCTCTTTTCTTTAACTTACTATATTCAAAATTTTTCTTCTTTGAGTACCTTTTCTCACCCCTTACCATTAACCTCACCTACCGATCAATTAATTATTATATTATCCCCTATAGATGGGTATCTTACCTTCCAGTTTGGGAACCAATTTAGGACTAGAGTGTGGTGGGAACACTTCGCAATCTAATTCTAGATAACATTGGCTAGTAACATTGAAAGAAGTTGATAGTGATATGTGGTGTGAGTCTTTGTTACTAGGTTTACAGAAGGTAATAATGGTTATCTTTGAGCGATGAGGTCAATTAGTAAGGAGGACGGTTGAGTGATAGAAAGTGAAGTAACATGGTTATAAATCTGTCTAGGTTATATGATGAATATATATACCGGTGAAATGATCAAAGAAACGGAGGAGAGATGGTGATTGATTGGATATTAGAAGTTATTGATCTACAATTGCGCTTACTATTCTGGAGGACTTAATTAGTTACATCACTCAGTAGTAGAGATTGGCAGAGAGAGCAAGTAAATAGTATGTACCTTACTTATCTTATACTATTATTCTTTTTCCTCTTTCACTCATCCTTCTCTCATCTAATTTCTATTTTTACTCTATTCTCTCATCTCTCTTTTGGCTTCTGCTTCTCGAAGTTTCCCCCTTTTCCCTCCGTTTCATTTTCCCTTTCCCCGTTCCCTTTTAGTAGTTTTTTTTGCTCTTCTTACTTTTCATACTTTACCTATGTGATTGAATTCCCCTTCTTTTCATATTTTTCTTCTTTCTTTTCATTTTCTTTACCTTTTACATGGGACTGATTTCTGATCAGCATAGACGGGGTTAACTGGTACCCTTCCTGGAAATTTACAGTGGGACACTTACGTTTATGCTAACGTTGATTGTAGACGGAAGATAATATATCTTACTGGTATTTTGGTCGGTTAAGTAATGTCGTTCGCATATGCTTTAAGGACTGATTGAGTGTTATAAGAACAATGACTGGTCATTAGGTAATGCTGGTAGGAGGATGGTGTGGTATATCAAAATCTTTACATTTGAATTACAAATGTAATACTGAGAAAATCGTTGAGGAGAAGAAGAAATGGTGGTAATTTTAGACTAATTCTGGATTTGCAACTATCCGTCATGCAATATGATTAATTTATGGAAGCTGCCTATGGCTTTAGATGTTATCTGATAACTGACTGTTTTAGTTGAGCTCAGTCTTCTTCTGGACCCAGTGGAATATCAAAAGAAGTATCAGACAAGTAGTCGAAGCGTGTTTGTCACGAATAATACCTGACGTCGATAAGTGATTTGCTTTATATTATTAATAGCGGAGTGACACCTGGACATGTTGCCTTCTGTCTTCTTGGTGTAATTCCAATTCTGTATACTTGGACGGACGTTTTGAAAGTAATTAGCAGGTGGGGCGGTCGGCAGGGTAGTGTTGGATAGTGTACTCGATGAATTCGAAGAGCAGTGGAAGGGTTGCCCACTACCTATTATAGCGAATGGTTATTTGGGTTTCGTTTTGTTGGCGAATCTGAGAGAGTGTTGAGAGGCATTTGGTAGCTAGTGATTTGGCGCAAGGGTGGTGTAATAAGGACAGCAATGTTTGAAGGTAAACCGTAGATAAGTAGTAATGGGTATGTGGTCGACACCCTGGGACAGTCCCTTCAGTGTGAAGATTATGCTTTAAATTGTGCAGCACTGGAACAGAGTGCTCAGGGATGTCTTTAAACTGTATTTATATCATATATGTTGGTGAAAAAGGAATGGATAATACAGTAGGGTAGTCAATCAAACTGTGAATTGCCAGGAAGGTGGCTTGTTGAATCTTCCAGAAGTACCGTTTCGGTGGACTGTAAACGGCGACTAAGTCTTGTTGTAGCTGCTCTTAAGGGTCTTACATGAGAAGTACTATGTCATTTTTATACAAATAATGGAAATTTATGTTGATTACATGTTAATATACACAAACAATAAGTAACTAAAGTAAATAACCTCGTAGATTAATGTCAATCTAAAGATAAAAAGTAACACTGGAGGTTTATCTGAGTATCAGGCACTTGTTACTTTTCTTTTCCAAGAAACGTGAATAACGATTAACTCTGGATTCTACTTTCACCCAGTAACGGCGTAATCTGATATACGGAACTCACTTTTTTTGAATAAACGATGCCGTCCACTTACTTTGTCTAATATTACTATACACCCTTATATTTTATTACTCTATTATACTACTCTATTTATACTCTTTAATTCAACTATCATTATCTACTCTTTTTATCTTATCTTATTCAACTCTCTTAACTACTTTCTATCTTAATCTACTTACTATTTTTCTTCTAATTATATTACCTACTTATCTACCTTGCAGTAGCTCTTCTTATTATCATTCCATTTATATACCTTTATACTTCTATCTTTACTAGATCCATTTCTCTCTTCAGATCTATCCCGCACCTCTATTTTTGATCCCTTCCATTGAGCTAACCAGCGATACACCCTCTTACATCTATATCCACTCATTACCTCGCCCACATCCATATCTGCTTTTTGTGTATGACTTATATCTTATGATTACTCTCTTTTTTTTTAGTTTATACCCGTTCATTTCGTGCGACTCCAGTTTAACTCTTGTTTACACTACTCTGTCCGCTTCCTCTTCATCTCTTTCGCTTCTTTCTCCCATCGTCATCTCTCTTCTCCTCTTCCCTTTTCTTAATTCTCTTCCAATCTCTCTCCTCCTCCTCCTCCACCCCCACCGTCACCCTTCCAGCTCCTCTCTCCTGACTCTCACTCACGCCGCTCCCTACTATCCGACTCCTAATACCCTACTACTATACCTTATATACCAGCTTCCCCGCCAGTATAATAGTAGTACATATATATATACCTACTCTATATCTCTAATTTCTTCATTCCATATACTGATCCTCCCACTACGTCTCCATCATACCTCCTCACTATACCATATCCTAATTGCTTCACTCATCGGTTTCCTATACTGTGTTTATTATGACTAAGTATCCTTATATATACGCCATTTAACTTATCTCTACTGAATTACCGTGTATATATATACCACTACTTGCTGGGTTGGTCATATCCGTAACGCTCCATGCACTGTTACCTATATAATATATATATATATACATGTTCCAACAAACTCAGCTACATCGAACTTTTATCCACGGGCTTAATAGTGAATCAGGTATAATGCCGCCTTAATACTTCATGATTCTTATCATATATACCACGAGTATACAGGACGGCTTACTCTATCGTTTATATGTGATTATGACTATACTCTACTATGTACAGGTTAGCTTGACATAGTTTACTACCTTTATGAGTTCATATATATTATCAGCTATTGCGTTCTTGGTTTACCATATAGCGTGTTTCTATACACGGTCGGTATACTCATATTATATTGTTGGTACTCTCACTGACTCACAACTACTTGTTTTTTTGTTTCTCTCTTCTTTGAAGAATACTTGGAACTCTTACGACACTTATTGAGCATAAGTTGAGTTGCGCGATTTTCTCTACAACCTAAATAAGAGCGCCTAAATATATATAGTCATCTTATACGTAGTTATTCTGCTCAGGTTTCTTATTAGTACTACGTACCTTTTGGCTGGTAAGTACGTTGTTAGTTATAGTATTATGAAGTTTTGCCTCGTGTCCTTAACCCGCACTAGGTGAACCTCTGCCACCTGCCATCTATCTTGCGATTCTCACTTTATAGTATATGACTTCTACCGATACCGCTATGTTCAGTACGTGGCTCCGTGTGAACTTTCGCTATCACGTAATAACCATACACCACTTCCCCAGGTTGCATTAGGTTGCTTACACCTCCCACGTTTATGACGTAATGTTGTATAGGTCATCGGCAGCAGATGAGGACGGTTGATAAGCTGTTATTAGTGGAGAGGTGAGAGAGAGATGAGTGAGAGAGAGAGAGAGAGAGAGATAGAGTATATATGAGAGAGAATAAGAGATAGAGAGATGAGAGAGAGAGATAAAGTAGAGATAAATATAAGTAGATAGTAAGAGAGAGAGAGATTAAGTATAGAAATGGTATATATATTTATGATATATAAATGATAGTTATATTATAATATATATATATAGTATTTATTTTGTTCTATATATTTTGTTATTATATATATTATATTATATATATATATTATTAAATTATTTATATATATATACTATATTTTATTATATCTATTTGGTGATATAAAATATTACGTGATTATTGTCTAGTCTTTTTTACTTTATATATCACTAGGTAGTTTATACTAAGTACTATTTTAGTTTATTTTCATATAAACTTTAATATAGATATTTTATAATATTATAACTATATTATTTTTTGTTATATTCTTATATATATATACATGCTCAGTTATATTATATAATTTTATTTATATTTATCCATATACTAGAGGTGTATATTTTACTGTTAAGTATTGAGATATAATAGTACACTGAGAGTGGGTATGCATCTATATATCATAGTGAGGACTATAATATATATATAATATAATATTTATCTTAATGTTATTCATATAATTAAAATTTTAAAAATAAGTAAGTAATATAACCTATATAATTATTTATATTTATATAATAATAAATAATAAATAGTATATTTAAGTAATGCCTGATATATATAAGTAAAACGTAAATGAGAGGAAAAAATTGAAGAAATTTTATCCAATAAAACGTTTTTTTCTTTAATTATGAAACAGGAGTTGTATTTAAATCACATATATATAAAGTAATGAGTTTCAAGTATTCTTTTTTAACTTTGAGCTCATTATTTCTTGGGCTATTTATCTATCTATTGTAGACTTATACTTTACTATATTTTATTTCTTTTATTAAATTACTCTCCGTGTTATAATTAACTTAGTTAATCGTTTATTGTATATATAATTATAACATATTATTCTTATGACATAGATATTCAATTAAACCCATAATTTTTATGATACTTTCCTAAAATTACATTATTCCAGACACCATCTCCGCCATCTTTTCCGATATAATGCGGCTACGCAACTTTCGCCATTTTTTCATGGGTATATTTAAAGTGTTATTTAATAGCGGTTATTCTTTTCATTTTCGTTTCAATTTTGCATAATTTTTATTTAATAATTTATAATTAATGTAAATAATTTCATTTATTTGACCCAACTTTCGCCAAAAAAATATACAAAATAGAAAATTTTTATCTTGTTTGGATTAATAAAATTCTATTTGAAAAAATTTAATCTCGTTTCTATATTATGTAATATCGTTGCTGAGCAGCCGCGTAGCCACGAGTAGATACCAACGAGTTGGCCTCTGATTAAATATATATAATATATTTAACTATATATATATATAATTAATTCTTATATATTTAATCTCATATATATATTATATATTATATTATATTATTATATTAACTTTTCTCTATCTTATATATTATATATATATTCTTAATATATTTATATTATATATTATTAAGATCGAGAGAGAGAGAGAATTATTTAATATATATTCATTCTTTTTATATATATATTAATATTAATCTATCATCTATTTTTATATATAATTTATCTTTTTTTTATATATATTTACTATATATATATACTCTAATATTTTTGAATAATATATCTATAATATATCTATATATATTCTATTCCGCTATTAACTATCATTTTATATATCGCTATATATGATATTAATTTTATATTAGTGTATGACTCTAACATTGACATTCGGGTACGGATCTTTTTTCTCCTCTAATATTTTAGTAAGAAAAAGGGGTAAATTTGATTTGCTTATTTTTTTCCTTTGTTCTTTATCGAGACAAAATATAGGCAAAGCGCCTCTTGGAGTGCAAATGCGTGGTTTTTAAGCATAGGCAAACAGTGATAAATATAAACTCCGGAAAGTATAGGACAAAATAAAATTACATTAAGCGGTGAATTATGCCATACGTTAACGACTAAGGAGTAGTAGATGCATACCTCAGACCTAATTTTTGGCCGATAGCCAGGCGAAAAATCGGGCTAGGATTACTTATGTCGTGAAAGATAGATGGCGGTTGAGTTGAAGTCAGAAAAAAATCCGATTTTGAGTCGACAATCGATTTGTTACACCGCCACGCGAGCATGGACACCACACATTAGGTTTACATAATCCTGTCGTCCCACGACCGCCCGTTTAGCGGTATGGCGCTGCCTTCCTTAAAAATGGAAATGAACCGTAGAAGGTTGAAATTTGGAGATGGTTAATAGATGAGGTATGAGTAAGTAGGAATCGGATCCGGAGTTGGCACCGATGCTGGCTCCGGTGTGGCTGCGCTGGTTACGCCCTAAACTATTTCGCTATTAACTAATACAGTATTGTGTGTTCTTATAGTGTTATCTGAACCAGTAGATCTCTGCAATATCAATGTGTTATATTAGTTTGTAAAAGGGCTGTCAGAGGATACCCCACAATAAATCTCGAGGTAAATCAGGACAATCAAACCACCCACCCTCCACGCTTATCCTTTCCTTTTTCCACCCCCTATTCGGATGATCTATTGATCTGTTATCTATTGTATTCCCTACTTGTTTATTTTTCTGTGATCTTTATTGATCTATTGATCTATTGATCTTATTTTCGTACTATTTGTGATCATCCGTAAGTTCATATTCTTTACTCGAATTTCTCTTGTTTTTACAATACAACAGTCTATTAGGATCAACTTATCCAGCATCATTAATTTCAGGTAAATCTTATATTCCACCCTTACCTGCCCTCCCCCATCGCAATCTTTGTACCATGATCTTATCCTTGATCTAATTCTTGACTCAAGTCATATTTTTAATTAAACATTGTTATGTTTTTCATACCATAAAATCAGTAAATCAGTAAATCAAACCCCCTTCCCCCACACCCTCCTATCCATCCATGACATCTCACCTTGATCTATTGTCTATGATCTATTGAATCAAGTCGTATTCTTTCTTACTAAAATTGGCGTTTTTACACCCCTCCTAAGCAGTAAATCAGTAAATCATAAATTCTGAAACATCCTCCTCGCTCTATTACCCCTCTCCTCATACCCATCACTATGATGCTATTGATCTAATCATGATCTAGCTAGTTTTACTGGCCATCTTCGAGTATCTATCTATTCACGTAATATAATACTAAACCTAAGTCTTTATACAACTGTACCAAGCGAATATATTTGCTAACGTACAGAAAGTTTTCACATTAATCAAGCTAATACGGTAGCATCACCTAACTAAGATATAATGTAGCAGGCCCGACAAATCGCTACACACCTTAAGTTCAATCCCTGAATAAAATGTTAATAATTAACAAAGTTCCACACCTTCCAACAACAGTTATAAAGTAACCTTAACCATGCCATCAAAAACCGCACGTAACCTACTTCATCACTTATTAAGGCAGTAGTTCTCTACATGATTCGGAATGTTAATTTTACATTAACATGGTAATTTATTTTAAAAAAATTTTCATACCTTTTGTCTAATTATCCGATACTGATCGATGATATATATGCTACGTTTTATACCAAAGTTTTCACATTAATAAAGCTAATACAGATGTCATCATCTGAACTAAGAATATTAATGCACAACGACCCAACTAACACACCTTATAGCCAAGAATAAACTGCATAACATTTACGCAAAAGTGTCCATACTTTACCACAGTATATAGTAACTAACATAGCATACAAATGTAAACTATTCACACATATATGGCTGTATCTACACAATATCAATGTAACATAAATATTAGTAGAGTATATTTTTTAACAAAATTTATATTTTAACCTTGTCTAATTATCATTACAGACGTGCAACGATATATGCTAACGTCAATCAACGTTTTTTTACGGATTAACATATTACATATATTTTACGCAAAAAATTTATCAGCATAACGCTTACCCTAACTATCAATTAATTCCCAACGAATATTGCCAAACATAACAAAAATTATTATCCACAACATAAACACCTTTAAAAATAAGTTCTTTTAAATAAAATATCATAGTCAAAACACTGTAATCAGTTTACTGAAAATCCCCCTCCCTAAAAGCCCCAAAAAAGTTAAAAATAAAATTTCAGTAAATCAAACCATCAGCCCCTCCCCCACCCCTCCCTCCCACCTTTCCCATGATCTGTTGATTTATTGTATTCAGGTCACACTTCGAGTATCATTTCGGAATATAATATACGTATAATAAGTTCTTTTATTATATTTTCTAGACCATACGAAATATATGCTTAGGTACACAAGGAGTTTTCTTTCACACATGGGTAAATAAAGCTAACATAGGCAATGGAACCGTTGAACTTAAGAAACTATAATATACAGATCTGACAAACTAACACACAAATCTATAGTGAACCTTACGTATCCCGAATAAACTACTTAAATTAACCCAAAGTTCCGCTACTTACAACATTAAAATACCGAACTAACTAAACACAGCGTACACCGTAAACTTTCACACTTGTTTCATAGCCCATATCTCTAACCATGGATCATTAACTGTTTAGTTTTAATTAACATGGTATCAATTGGTAACTAAAAAACTTTCTAATTTCATAACTTCCCCCTGGTCCTCCCCCCCTAAGATTTTTAATCCCAAATAATACAACTGGAACCAAGCGAATATATGCTGTCGTAACCAAGTTTTTTTACATTAACATATAGTAAATAATATTTTAATCAAGATTCCATTATAACCCTTACCTAACTATGCATAATACCAACAACGAATAATTGACAAACATATTACCAAAGTTTTATCTCACAAACATAACATATAAAATAAGTTCTGAATAAAATACCATAGTAAAAGTATAATAGATTTATCTGATTTTAAAATCAAGTAACATTCTTAATTTAAATCCAGTAAATCAATTCATGCTACGGGACAGCTCCTATTCCACTTGCCCTTCCCTTACCCACCCTTATTCCATGATTATTATGACTTCAATGTCATATTTCGAGATTATATCTTTGGATTAAGCATAACATAGGATTAAATAGAGTTGTCTTTATATCCTGACCTTCATACCAAATATTATCTTTGCTACGTCGTAAACGTATTTAACATTGTCATAAAGCTGACGATTATCTTTACACCTTTGAACTAAAATAATTAATACTATATCTGCTAACGATTACGAGAAACCTACAACATACGCTTACGTTACACGAATAACAGACACCAACATTTTAACAAAGTTGCTATACTACATAACAACAAATAAATACTAACACGGCATACAGATTCGCTATCCTATATCACTACTTGTTCAATCAATATCGTGTTTCACATATCATTGGTTACTTTTTACCGTTAACATAGTAATTATTTAACAAAATTTTACCATAACAACTTACGCTAATTATCATACGACGAGCGAAGATTAGTTAAGGTAACAAAGTTTTCACATCAAATAAAGCTTACAGTATCATAACCTGAACTATTAGAATATAATATACAACCGACACAACCTAACTGGACCTCACGTGTGAATAAGGTTCTCGCTAACAATTCATCAAAGTTCCCTCCCTTATCAAAGGTAAAGTAGCTAACCAGGACATACAAAACTCAATGGTATCCCTACTTTTCGACAACATATCAGTCACAACAGTCTAAAGCTTGTATATACCTAACTAAAAAATTACATTAACACAGTGACAATCTATCCTTAAGGATGATAACCCACTCTTTGAAACTATGAATTGTTAGTATTCTTAGCCTTCATAACTTATGTGCAATAAACTGCTTCCATATCACATTCAAATAATATTTACGACGCTTTTGAACTATGAATTAAAACCGATAGTTACATTGGCACATTTTATTCTCGAGTGAACCTCAAACATTACTTGCAGTTACAAAAATATCTTAACTTCTTTTCACTGGTTTCTCTCTAAATAAGCCCACAGTTTCTTAACATAACTATCACCAGACATTTAACACACAGGTAATATCTTACGAACCTTATCATTTCTCTTAAACTAAATTTCAGTTGTTAATACTTCACATTGTCATTAGTATTATTTAACTTAAAAACGTAGTCATTGAAATATAAACATAGCCTACAACATATCATTACACCATTAACTATGGAAGGAAAACCTACCGATAGATAGGCTTAACATTTGGAACTAACGCATCAAGACTATTAACATTATGGAGCCTATGAATTTAAGCTTCCTCTGCACCTAGTCAGCCCCTCATCTTGACACAGCAACAAACTCAACCTATCCTCGCCTCTTTCAATCATCATAATCAGCAGCTACAAGTAGTATTGATCCAGTGAACAAAATTGCCTTACACAAAAGTGTCCGATTAACTTTAATCAAAGGATACCGCATCTTAAACTACATGAACTTGATATATTTTACTATTGTATATAACGCACTAGTTTATATATTTCTATCTCTACTTGTGAGGCTCAGAGTCTTGACCGTTCTACCCTACCTAGTCATATATATATATATATATATATATATATACTATACTTATACTGTATAATTATCTATATATATATATATATAGAGGTATAGGGTTGTGCCCCCTCCTTGAAAAGGGCTGCGCCCGTGAGTGGCTGTTAGACTGTTAAACTATGGTTATGCTTATAGTGTATTCTCTCTAACTATATATATATTCTTCTCTCTATCTATCTATATATCTATAAATATTTATATATATTCTATATTTATCTTATATATATTCTATATTAATTACTACTTCATATATTCATATATTTATCAAATATATATATATATAATATTCTCTTATTTATATTATATATATATTTACTTATACTTTTCAGTTTGGTGTCTCTTATATACTTTTACTTTCTATTAACTAATATTATCATATTTTAATATATATATTCACTCTATCATTAATATATATTATTGTCTATATTTACTATATATATATATATATATATTATTATATATATATATATTCAATATATATACTTACTATATAATATATTATATTAAATTACTATTATACTATATTTCTATATTAGTTAAATATACATATATTATATTCTACTATATTCTATTATATTCATCTTCATATTATATATATATTATCATTATATATATAATACTATTATATATATATATACTATCTATAATATTACTATCTTTATATATATCTTATCTATATTTCATATTTATAATATCTTCTTTGAATTATATATATTATTATCATATATCACTCTTAGTATAATCTATTATAATATATTATATATATATTAAATGAGTATAAAACACTATCCTATTATTATTATTATATAATATTTCTATTATTATTCTCTCTCTCTCTTCTCTTCTCTATATCTTATATTCATATATTATATATATCTCTTATATATCATCTATATATATTTCTTCATACTATATATAATATCTTATATATATATAATACGGTACATTATGAATATATATATATATATATATATATAATAATATTATATATATTAATATATATATATATATATATACTATATAGTTAGGTATACCCTATTATAAAAAACCTTGATCGTCTGTCCTTAATTCTCTCTCTCTCTCTCTCTCTCTCTCTCTCTCTCTCTCCTCTCGGCCGTTCCAGATGTTAGATTCTCTTTTCCATCTTCTCTCCTCTCTCTCTCCATCTAGCATAGCTTTACTACTAATAAGCCCTATAACACAAGATTGGTGGTGTTTGTGCTACTATTGGCCTATGCCGACTCTAGTCTTGTTTAAAGGGTATAGGAGTAACATCAGATGTTTGCTAGTTGAATGTGATACGGTTGTTGTACTTTTGTTGTCTTAATCATTTTTTGATTCTTTTGTTCGTTTGTCAGGCTTAAGAAAAAATATTAAATAACAAATTATATATAGTAACACCATTACAGTTTTTCAGGGCGAGTACTTTGTCCACACAAAACCGTGGAAGCCCACTATAGTAATAATACGATTCACTGTTATTCCCTCACAACGTTGACGCGTCTCTTTCGCTGGAACTCGCAGCACAGAATTCAGTTCTCTCTGGAACTTTCTGTTTTACTCGTTCAGCTCATGGTATTTACCAGCAGCCTTTGAAAATTCCCACCGCTATGACGGTTGGCGTCGAAAAACTGGACAGAAATAGTGACATTACACATAGCTACTGCGACACACCTATACTCAATAATATTATGTATATCTCTCCCTGCTGCAGTGCAACGGCAGGAAGCGCATCCAGGGCAGATCAGTTCTTAAAGACAACGTGCTTGATGATATTAACAAGTAGGCTTGCTCTTACTCATAGTTATAAAGGACAAAGGGTGGGTTATCTGCTCCTTGCCCATAGATTGTGTATTGTTTTTGGGAATATCAAAAGGAAGGGAAGGTAAAACTACAAGCTACAAGACACAACTTCGTTTTTATCTCGAGAACCGTATTAAATTACTTCATAGAAAGCATTGATATTCTTTCATAAAACGTGAGGCAACTAAATATCACAAAGAATCGGTCAGTATATAAGAGAACTTTGGTGTCCAACGAAAAGTCAGGTTCTACGCGAGAATCCTTCTTAAAGAGCATTTCCGACAATTACAGATTGAGGCAGTTTCTACAATGATAAAGGGAAGGCCCGCATTGAACAGCATATGCAGTCCTTATTGCGGTCCTAATATCCAATGTTGAAACTACACTGTCTGATTCCTGTTTGTATTTTAGCAAAATATAATGCATTACGTGGACATCATGACTCAGGGCAAATCGAACTCTCTTGGCCTGTGGAAACGATGTCAATTTTCTGAGTCTTTTTTTAAAATATCGTGCAAATGCTGGAGACCATGTTCTTTACAGAACATTTAAATAACTTAGCTTGCTTAAGATGTGCTATTTGTGAAACCAGTTGCCACATGTCCCACCAAACATCGCTTTCTAATCTTCTAGCTTATTGTTATTGCCCGCACCTCTCATTCAACGTAAATTTCTGACAACAACAAATAAGCTCCAATATTAGTGAGTTTTTCTCTTACACACTGTCTTTAGTTCAATCGAGACGATTCTCATGTGTTCCAGAAGGTAACAATTGTCCTTTGTGTTGTGCCCGTTATTTCGTCCTTTGATAGATACTATTTCCCTTCGTCAAATTAGATTTTTCTGGTGTGTTTACGTTCCTCAGTACACTTATGATTTGACGGGAATCAAGTCTTCACAAATTACCACTTCGACACGGACACAGATAACTTGATACTGAGCTCTGGATTATGTAATTATCTAGGAGGACTACGGCGCTATTGACGTGCATCCGCCTGCAATGAGTGGTGAGTTCAAGGGATCCCGTTCAAGAGGTATATCATATTAGATAATTGTCACATTTCTTCGAGGACCTACTTAATATATATCTACACTGCTTTTATGCATTTGCTTATTAATTTATGACCTCACAGAGCGTCTTCTAAAGATTCCAAAATATTCTCTAACCATGCTAACTTCGTTCTGCGGACATCCTGCATACTCAGAATTGTTGTATGACTTTACTTATTTGGCGTTTTAATGTTTGCCTATACGTTAGGCTACATTAAAGTGTATTTGCAGGACAAATATAGAAGAAATTAAATTACTATTTATTTAATTTTCGAGAGATTAAAAAAGTATGCGAAACTCGCTGGAGCTAACGGAGTTGAATCGGTTTTTATTTTTTAAAAGATGATGATACACAATATCCCTGATAATATGACAGCATTTAGTTAACAAATCATAAATGTGAAATTATGGAAGATCAGTCTAAAAAGCTGTCTTAATTCTTAAACAAATGTTATTATAATTTCAATCTTTTTATGGTTTTCCTTTACTTATTGTTTCTTAAACTCAGTTCTTTCATCTTTCTATTCGGTTTCATCTTTCAAAACGACTTGGAAAACATATTAGAAAACACATAGCTCAAACCTTCGTCGGTAGTAGGTTTTTCTTTGGTAATTTTAAGATGTTTCTTTTAATTTGTTAAAATATCTGAAGAAGGTTGAGTAGGCTGGCCTTGAGAAACCATAGTAGGAGACGATTGTCTCTGATGCTGACCATTTTCCTGTGTGGCAAATGGAGAATCAGGTATTCTCATTAGTCTATCCATCCGATCCTTCAGATCATTTCTACTTTCTGAACCCACAGACTCTATTCTCTCGCACATTCTCCCATTTCTATATCATTCTTTTGGATTAGATTTTATTGCTCTCTTGAAATAATTTGTTTACTTAAGTCATAATTAGAAATTATTTATCCTTCCTTGTGAAATTTCTGTCTTATATAACCCGAACAGGTGTAAATTGTGACATATATGAGGAAGATTAAAATAAGATGTAACATTCTTTTCAACAAAGATCCGTCGAAATGCCCCAATTGAGTTCGATTTAGTAATTAATAGCAGAATGGGAATTTATGGAGTTTGAATTAAATGGCATCAACAACACATTTTTTTTCTTATCTCACTTTATTTTGCTCTTATCTCTTCGTCTTCTTCTCCTCCAATATTTCCAAAAACAGCAATAATAAGTAACTAGTGCTTTTGTTCGCTAAATCAAAGACCGTGATCAAAATATTTTAACATCTTGTTAGCAAATACTAGCAATTTTCACCAGTGTTCTACTCAGCTTCAGTAGTAAGCAAGATATTTCAAGCAATTTATATGTTATTCTGAAAACCTACCCTTGACATTAATAACCTATTTTAGGAGATGATAAACGACTTTACTGGAGCTTGCCCTCCATTCCTCTACAACCATCATACTATTCTGAAATTATTGAGATAAAAACTGAAAGATGTTATTACTCGAACTTGTTCAACTTCCTCAATGCCCGGCGATTAAAGTTAACTTCAGGTAAGATGATTTTAGCAATTTTATCATAAATTATTTTCCCATTATTTTTTCTTAGAAAATTAATTATTTGGTTCTTTTCCCCTTTAATATATATATTACTATTTATATATTACTATTATTATTCATAATTACTATTTAATATATATATATATATATAATTTCTCTATTAATTACTTATAATATATACCAGTTTTTTTCAAACTTCTATTCTATATATTTTATATATTCTATATATATATCTATATATATTATATCTTAATAAAGAGGGAATGAGAGGTGCCATTTGTCGAAGAAAATTTTAAAAATTCTCTTAAATTTCTGATGTATAACTTAATATAATATACATTATATTTACTATATTTATTTACTATTTTCTGGTTTCCGTATTCTATATATGGTTGTTCTTTGTTCGTCTATATCTATGGAGCTTCGTTTGATCTTGGGATAAATATATTCATAACGTTTTATACTTATATATAATATAATTATATATATATCATTACCAAACGGAATGTAATTGGCTTCCCACTTTTTGACACCGATAAAGATCGTTCGCTAATATACTGTGCCGACGTTAACTGCACAGGCTGAAGCATAGTTTGGAATCACACAATTTACTACTCTATATTTCTCTGAACTTTCTCCTAATTCCTCATTATCGCACCATAATGTATTTACATGGTTCACCTTATTTAAGCTTACCCTAGTCTCATCATTAGTTTAGCTTTTCTGTCGATCCTATAAAATATACCTATTATCACTTAATATGTATAGCATTTGTATATCTTTATATAATCTATATTAATTATAGGTATATATATATATAATATTCTATTCAATGAGGCCTGATTTTTTTTTTTTTTCTTCTACTCTTTTACTATTTTATATATATCTATTTTAATCATACATTCTAACAGTATTATTATCTCCTATATTAACTTATTAATATATATTATTTATATTTCTATATTATACTATTATTCTATTTTATTATATCTTATATATTATTTCTCTATATATATATTACTTCCTTCTTATACTATACTTATATCCTCTATTCTATCATGCTATCTTCTCTATATCTATCGTGGATATATACTACTAATCTATATATTCATATATAGTCTATATATTATTACTTATTATTCTTCATATATATATCTTATATAATATAATCTCTTTTTTTTCTCTGTACTTTAATTTATTCATTCTTATTTATTCTTCTTCCTACTATATAAATATATATATATATCTATTCTTTATTTTCTATTTTTATTTACTATTATATTTTATATATATTATATTAACACTATATTTCTAAATTATATTTATTATTATATTATATGCTTATCACTAAGTTGTTATACCTATAATATACAGATACAAAACTTATGGTAATAATATACTATATATTATATATATATATCTATATATCTATTATAATATAATATATAGTATATATATTATATATATATATATACTACTATATATATACCTTATACTAGTATATTACCGGTTCCCTTACGTATTGTTCTTAGCATGTTACCTATTTATATGACGAATTTGTATTGTTGACTATTCTCTTGTCCATCCTCATCAGCATGAAATCCGCCATCTAAAATTGAATCTCGCCAATTCCTGCCATCCGCATCGCAACCCAAATCTCATGGAAACATCCGGCATCCGTATGCCGCATCCGCCATGCCGCTCATTCTCACACTTCAACGTCATCCGCATCCAGCACTTGTTGGTTTGTATGAGGGAAGGCGATTGATCTATATATTATGTATATTATATGTCTTACGGGTATTGGTACGCTCAGTTAATACATGGCGATATTACACTTTTATTATTTTATTCTATTTCGAGTACGTAACTTACTTATGTCACCTATATACCTACCCCCCACTAACTCTTCCTTAATACTTACTATTACTAATCTTATATACTTACCTACTTATCTAAATATACACTCTATCCTACCTCCCTCTCTTATATTTCTTATACTCCTTCATACACTACCATAAACGCTTCTATCAAACTTTGCGCCGGCACTATTACGTATCACGCCTACAGTTTCCGATTTATGACCTGAATCATTCCCTTATTTATTCATTAATGTTTATATATTTATACCAGGTATTACTCTTTTACTCATATATATATAACCCTTTTTTCTTTTCTCACTTATATATAACTTATATTTCTATTAGACCACCTTGTATATACCTGTCTGTTTGTTCTACAGTTTCCATATACTTCAATAAATAGTTTTTTGATTTTTCTTTTTAATTTATTACTTTGTTATTTATTTTTGTAATGAAAATTCATTTATTTGTTTTAAAAATTTCTTTTCTGGGCCGAGAAGTCTTATTCGCAGAAAAACTTAATATTTTGAATTAATGAACTTAATAGACAGAGAAGTTATTATACACAACAAATAAATTAATGAACTTCAAAGTTAAGTAGTAAAATAATTCTTTTGCAGGAACGGCCACTTCTGTATCGGTGTCGGACGTTCTGGGGAAAGATAGATGGTGTACGTCAATTAGCGAGTTGGGTCAGTCTCCCTTCCGCTGCATCCTGGAAACCTTAAAACTTCATGGTGCAAAACTCGCTATATCTCTTTATACTATATATATTGTTATATGTATGTTTATATTAGAATATTATTATATTATATGCTATTACCTTTGTTAGTTTATTCTTATTTTCTCGTTTCCTTTTTTCCTCCTGCCGGGTCTCTATGCAGGCGTTTATATTAACCTATTACGCGGTTCATCTTTCTTCCTGTATATATTTTCTAATCCGAGTTTACTCTATTTATTCATATCTAGATTTACTCTTATAATCTTTATCATATCTTATCTCTAATTATATTTACTTACTTATTTATAATTTCTATATTCACTATCAAATTTCTTCTATCTTTCCTTTTATTTATTTCCTAATACTTATTGGGAAGTAAGGTGCGTAGCACCTAACAGCAAGTAGTTCACGCTTTAGGGCAGCCTTGGTGCAACTAACCACTGACCTTTCTCGATTTTTTAATTATGGCATTCTCATTGAGAAACTCATTGTGTTGTTGGCTTTCAATTGACCTCTCAAAACTCCAGCTTCATCTTATATCTTCCTACTCGGCATTATCTTCTCTCACACTAACTACCATACTTCCTTTTTCTAAAAACATCCCAGCAACTCAAGACCTTTATCCATCCTTAATATTCTTGGTGATTCCTTTCCTCTTGGTCTTAATAGGAAAGATCACATTAATCCCAGCAAAAAATTCCTATAGGATCCCATCCATTCCTATTCCTTAATAAGAATAGCGCAATGGATGCTGGACTCCTCACTGAGGCTATTTCTATTTGCTTTGGGTCTTCTTCCTTCTCTTCTTAAAGGCTTCTCTTCTACTTAGAGGTTTCACCGTGTTCTGAGAGCTCCTTCAGAATATCTATACGCAACTCCGATTACTTTCTCTTTATATGTAGGGGTGTGGTTCACCCCTGTATGGAGTATGCGTATGCCTATCACATCTGGGGTAATTCCACTTATGCACACTCTCCTTCCTTTATCTAATACTCATCCTTTCTCTGCAACAATTTTAGAGGCCGAGAGACCCCGACAACTGATATCTATGCGGTCTACTCTAGGGTATTCGTTAGTTTTAAATTCTCTGACCCCAGACTTAACAGCTATGCTCAATCTCATATGTACTCCACTGGTAAAGCCTTAGACACATTTCCTTTATCAGTGGAGTACATATAAGATTGAGCATATCGGTTAAGTCTGGGGTTCAGATAATTGGCACAGACGGTCATCAGTCAACCTTTGAATTGTTATCTTTGACTTGGAAATTTCTGCCCTTAACCCCTTCTCCCCCCCCCTCTTGAGGGGAATTCCTTCCTGGTTTGCCTTCCCCACGGTCTTTCTGCTCTACTTACAGTAAGGATATAGGTTTATTCGCTACCATCTAGTATATATACTATATATATCTATATATATTATAGATCTTCATCACTATATTATACTTAACTTTATATACTCATATATTGACCAGTATTTACTATATATACCTATTCTATATCTCTATCACCCACACCACACACTCTTATTTTCTTTATATTCATAATATATTACTACTATATATATATCTTATAAATATTATTCTATATATATATATATATCCTATTTATATTATATAACTGTCATATTATATATATATATATATATATATATATATTACTATATCTATTACTCTTATTTATATATATCTTATATTCCATATTACTATTACTATATTATTATATATATATATATATATATTATATATTTATCAATGTGTGGAAAAACAAAACATGAATCCGACATCAAACGGCTTAGACGATGCTATATTTCAATTACCTGGCGTTATAAAGCTGAAGTAAGCGACAGGATTCGATAAATAGTTTCAAGATTTTACCTGTAGAGGGAGTCAGTCGATCTAGAATTGGACATTAGCCACTCTTCCTTGAATGCTTGAATAGCTACCTCTTTCTCTTGGATTGGAGCACCAAAAACTCTGGTTTAGAGGTCGGATGTGTAGCGATAGTTTCATATTCTATATATTCTATCTATATTATTATATATAATATACTATATATATATATATCTTTTCTATCTATCTCTTTTTTATTTGGTCTTGGAACTGAACTGATTCCTCTTATTCTCATTATTCTATATTATCTATATATATTTCTCTATTCTATCTATCTATATTTTCTCATCAATAATTTCTATTTTATATAATTATTATCTTTTTACTATACTTATCTTATCTTCTATCTCTATTATTCTAATTTTCTTTTTCTTTTTAATCTACTCTTTTTTCGGCTCCTCGTCTCTTACTTAACTTCTCTGTTCCTTGCTTATTACTATAAGTATCATTTAATATAATATAAGATAATATTTATTATACTATAATATAATTATTATTTATATATATTTTCTTCTTATTATCAATACCTTACAAACACAGTTTCTTTATTAATTTACTAACACAATCTTTCAAACGGCTGTGACACCTTCTTCCCTTCTCTTCTTAATATTCATTTTAATTTATTTTCTCGTTGTCTTTCCTGCAAAGATCACATGTATCTGAGGGGTTAATAAGTTGATAGTTTGCGTAAACGTAAGAATAGACTAAACCAAATTGAAAGAAAATTTTAATTGGTAGCTTATGTGGCATCATTGGGTCATACTTTAACTCGATTGGCAGAAGAACATTTGGCTACGTGGCTCGGTTCTCCCGTACCCTCTTACCTAGTGATGTGAATAGGGTCAATCTTATATTTTATATATATCTCTTATTATATCATTCTCCTATCTTATATATCTCATCCTATATATATTATCTATATCTATATTATATATATATTATTTACTTTTCATATAAAATTTATTATACTTAATATTATATATTACTATAGTATCGTATATAGTATCATCACTACCTAATTACACTCCGCACCTATCTTCGCAAGAATTCTCCCACTCAATGCTGATATTAAGGTAGTTGATATATTTATATATAATCTCATATCATTCTATACTTTCACTAACAAATATCTTTATAAATTCTGTTTAAAATAATATTTTGCTCTATATTATATTATCATATCCTAACCTATATACCTATATATTATTTATATTTACTTTTACCTTAATTAAGCGAGTTTCTTTTTCTCTTTTGTAATTATTTTTACAGTTATCTACCCTACCTTTTATATACATCATTTACTCTCGTTGTCACCCATTCCTCTTTCTCCTCCCTTTCGTGCCTCATCCTCTTCTCTCTCCCTGCTCCACCGGGTCAACCACGCCGCTCTCTCAATAAAGGTGTTAAACTTCAAGTCAAAAATTCAACTAACCGTGCTAATCTCATCTGCAGATGTAGCACTCATCGCGGCGCTTATAGTGTGGGAGATTTAAAAACTTGGCTAGCGACAACTAGTAAGTATGGAAGACGTATTCTCACTAGAATCTATGCCTCGAAACTCCTGGAGTTGCTCCATATTATTCACACCTACATACCCTCATTTCGTGCCGACACCAACCACCTCTTCTACGACGGGCGTCTTAATAATAGTTGTGGCTCGCACGATGAGTGGCAGCTTCCCTTCCTGAGCACTCGTGCCGCTACGCGTGACCTATACCTTCGAAAGAGATAGACGCAATCTAGGACATCCAGCCCATACAAAGATAGTAAGGGTCAATGTCAAACTTTAGAAAAACAGTGGACAGTTTCACTAAGTCTTTGTTCGCCTTTGACTCGACTCTATCCAAAGAGTCCATGGTGAAAACTCGAGCTCCCCTCCCTCCCCATCTTCAGGATAACTGAGACAGTACTGCTGACATACAAGCAGGCGGAATCTGAGCGTACCTGTATACACTCGGATGTAACTGTGAAGTTTAGTGATATTCAAGGCGCGCAGTCTACACCATTAACTCCACAGTTTCTTTGAGGCGGCCCAAGCAACCCGCTGTGATGTGGGGTTTCCAAGACATTTTTTTGGTTTGTGTTTAAGAATGGATGTTACTATTGTCAACAGGAGAGACGGCAGTAGACAACTCGTAAGATGCGGTTATAAGTATGGATTCAGCGCTCGTCTGATTGTAGCGCAGATGCCAGTAAGTTGGGTTTTTAAAGAATTAATTTCTACAAAGTTGAGACGACCTCACCCGAGTTTGTCCAGTATCAGCCGCAGCCAATCAGAATCGAAAGATTAAGATACGAAGAAGGCAAATTCTACGAAATAAAGACAGCGAGTCAATATCGAATTTTAAATTGTTGAAGATATGAACGAGCTCTCGACGTTCATCTCTTGGCCATACATGAGTGATAGAGTTAGATGTGCACGATCGCAGAGACTCATTAATGAACAAGGCAAGAATGCAACCTATCAACGAAAGTCAGCGCGATTAGAGACAGAACCCTGATAGGACATCACGCCACTATTGACAGTAACAGAGACGAAGTCTCCATCCCATCAACAACAGCCCGATATGAGCGATTTTCAAAGAACGCTACGATCACAATAGCTAGCAAAGAGAAGGAGGCCAATCGTCCAAAAGGGGACAGCCCTATGGAGGGCAGTGACGCGTGCCCATACTTACTCCGCGTTCAAATGCTTTGGAACCTATTGTCCTAAGCTCCGCCAGCCTCCGACGCAACATCTCCCTAATTCCTTACTGCGAATAACCATTAAATCTGTTAGCTTGGAATATAGCTCACCATCACGACTCCATAGCGTCGAAAGCTCGTACTGCTGACGGTATAGAAAGGGATGAGATTCCATATGGTCTAAGAAATGAGAGTTGAGAACGGTTTCAAAGACCTTAGATAGATACAAGTTAGAGCTATAAGGGCGATAGTTAGATCAATCAGAGTGCGTCTTTTTTCTGGTAATAGTTCGGCATCCTCATGCGCGCTTTCCAACAGTGAGGGAACGCTCGATCAGTAATCCCGAAGTGCATGAGAAATTACCGTGATAGAGAGGATGGTCTAGCACGGTAGCACACTCTCTGCTCTAACAAGCTTGGGGAGCTGCAATGTCATTCTCCTTGTCCACCTCGTTCTTCACCTAACAGTGTTCATCTCGCTCTTAGATTCTCCACGGAGCCCATACACCCGCTCACATGCTAGATCGTCAGGCAGGCATAGGACACCTGAGAAGAGAAGGTAGGAGTAGAGAGATGTCCAGGACTTCGTGCGCGCTGCGTGCAAGTTAGAGGAAAATATGGTTAGGTCCGACAAGATTGGCGCTTCACGCATGGAGTATTTATGTCAACAGTAACCTAGTAACTCGACATTATGGAGCGAAAGGTAGATTTATCAGTAAGTTCGTTTGAGAATGATGGTAGATGGCCAGTAAAGATTTGTCATAGGACCAGAACCAATGGAGGCTTAGCCGCACTCGTTTGTAATGAAAGCCTTTGCATCGTAATAGAGTTATCCCTGTAACGATTTTCTTAAGCTGATATTGACTTCGCGAGGTCGATCAGGAGCAACGAGAATTTTTCTCACCCCAGACTATCCATTTTCTCTATCTTCGCAACTGCAGAGCACAGTACGATCCACTCGCACGCATGAATTATGAGGAAGCATATAGATTTTATGTCGATCCAGAAGGAATGCATCTGTTCTCATCACCACTCAATCGATTACTTAGCCCACGCCTTGGTCCGACAGATAGTCCTGAAGCAGTCACTCTCCAATTATTAGTTAGCTCAGTCAGCAAGCTATATCCCGCGGCAAAGCCACTCCACTCGGTGTCACCGATCATCCTTCAGAGTGATCTAGAAGCATTCGCCACACGGGCAGGAGGTAGCTATTGCGAGAGAAAGTTATTTATTAACTAGTAAAGACTATGGATTGTGGTCATTATTTTACTATATAGGTAGTGGAAGGGTTGCGTCTTTGTAGATACAACCGAGATATGGTGTATCTCAGTTGGTTTCGAAACATTAGCAGTCACAGTTGTGATATCATACGACTTCGGATTGGGACGATCCCGGAATGTTGTGTGTTGGTTATTTGAACTTAGTTTGCTCCACGGTCGTTCTGGAGAATGCCGAATGATTATATAATCTCCTACCTACTCCGTTTATAGCTTACCTTTATATATTATTCTCATGTTTTAGATTATTATTTTTTTTCATTATTTCTTATTCTCTATTCCCTTGACTTCTCATCCTGATGATTTAAAATTGGCGCTATATCTTCTTTCTTTTAATCTTCTTTTTCTTCTAATTCTAATTCCTTTACTCTCATTATTTACTTTATATATGTTATTATTCCACTTAATAATGTTTTCTTTCTGTTTCAATTACGACTTCGTTTTTGAGCTGTTTTCTTTTTCATCACACTTTCTATTTTATTAATAATTTTCTTGCTTTTCTTTTTTTCTTTTTCTTCTATTAGATTACTTTTAACTATATATTTATTTCATTATTATTCATCTTTATTCTTTACATTCTATATTAAAAATTAGATATTTTTTATTATATTCCCATTTGTTATTTTACTAATTTTGCTTTTAATACCCTTCTACTATTACTGTATACATCATTTATACCCTACCTTTACTCATTATATACTATCCTTATATATACATCTCCTACTTATTCTTTATCCGGTCTCTCATAACTCACTATATATGACTATATATACCATATATATATATATATATATATATATATATATATATATATATATTATATATATATATATATAGTAAATATTTTGAAGTATTATTTAATAAATAAATACTATATATATATATATATATTATATATATATATCTATATAATATATATATAATATATATATATATATATATATGGTGTGTGTGTGTGTGTGCGTGTGTGAGAGAGAGAGTGTGTGTGTGTGTGTGTGTGAGAGAGAGAGTGTGTGTGTGTGTGTGTAGGTTGTGTGTAGGTGTGTGTAGGTTGTGTGTGTGATTGTGTGGTGTGTGGTGAGTGGCGCGCGCATTTTGAATGTAAAAATATAAATAAATAAATAAAAAACGCCTTAAAAATGTTTTTGATTTTCTTTAGATTTCTTTTTATTGCCTTTAAGTTGTAGCCATTTTGTTTTTAGATTAGTTTAATAAAAATTCCATAAAATAAGTTGCGGAAAAGATCTGAAATATCTCCCATTGTGTGAGAAGATATATATATAATCTATATATATATATATATATATATAATACGTATATATATATATCTATTATATATTTTATATAATATATATATATATATATACTATATAATTATATAATTATATATATATATATATACTATATAATATATATATATATATATATATATATATATTATATATATATATATATATATATATATATATTATATATATATATATATATATATAAATACCGTATATCACAACAACACCTACACGAAGAAACCAAAATACTACCCATAGACACACACCTGGACATGATAGACAAACAATTCTTCACCAAAACTCAAACACCCCATCCACCACAGACTCAAACCACCTCCTTCTTCACCATCTCTATATTATGAACAAATTATGAACAATATTCCACCACCACCAAACAACACAGCATACACCAAACAAATCCACACGACACTAACAGAAAACAACTTAAGAAGCAGGCCACTAAGCAACATTTTAAACAAACACCCACCAGAAATGCACCAGAATTCACACTCACTACACAAGAGCCAGTCAGTCATATTTGGCCAAGTTAAGATGCTGCCACCATCCTAACTTACAATATTACAAACACAGATTCAACCTCAACCAAACCACCACAAACATCTGTCAAAGCTGTAACCAGGTCCCGGAGGACACATCTCACTTTTTCCTCTCGAGTCTACCTATCTCTCAACCCAGAACAACCTGGAACATTTCATCCCTGGAGGATCTCTGGAAGAGTGTTCGATAGCGTCGTCGGAATACCTGGACGCGGTGTGGCCCCTCCCATGAAATATCTAAAATATCTCCTAAAATATCTCTTACAAATTCCATTGCAATCTCTTGCAAATTCCATACAAATTTCTCACAATCTTTAAATAAATTTCTTTAAAATTCCTTACAAATTCTATTAAAATTTCTTACAAACTTCTTATAAAATTTATAGAGAATTTTACAAATTTTACATAGATTGCTTACAAATTCCATAAATATTCCTATAAAAATTTCTTACCAATTATATAAAACTTCAGTTGCTTTCATGAACTTATGACATAGTAGTTTCCACATGTGGAAAAACACACGGGCCATTTATCTGAGTGAGTTGCTACCATTAACTTCTGTTAAGCACGGAGAGACTGGCAGAGTAGGCAGCTGTCATAAAAATCAGATAAACCACTTTCTCATTTGGTATAGCACGCAAATCAGCTGTCTTAGTGTGTTTTTATCACAAATGTTTGTGAAACATTTACTCATTTGAAAAAGCACACGGAGACACTGACAGAGTGGGCGGCTATCATAAAAATTAGACAAATCACTTTGTCTCTTGGAGTTAAAGACAGATCAAACTGTATTACAGTATAGCTATGACAAACATCTGTCAAACATTTACTCATTTGGAAAAGCACACGTAGAGAATATCAACGTGGGAGGCTATCATAAAAATCAGATAAATCACTTTCCCACTTGGAGTAGAAGACAGGTCAACTGTCTTACTATATTTCTATCATAAACTTTTGTCAAACATTTACTCATTTGGAAAAGCAAATGCAAAGACCAACAGTTTGGTCAGCTATCATAAAAATTAAATAAATAACTTTCCCATTAGGAGCAGCACATAGACCAACTGTCTTACTGTATTGCTAACATAAATTCCTGTCAAACATTTACTAGTTTGGAAAAGCATATAGGGTGACTGACAGCTTGGGAAGCTGTCATTAAAATCAAACAAATCAATTTCACATTTGTAGTAGTAGCACACAGATCAACTTTCTTAGTGTGTTGCTATCATGTTTCTGTCAAACATTTACTCGTTTGAAAAAGCACACAGAGAAACTCAGAGTAGTCGGCTATTATAAAATTTAGACAAATCACTTTGTCATTCGGAATTGAAGAAAGATCAACTGCATTACTGTGGTGCTGTAAAACTTCTGTCAGGCATTTGCTCATTTGTGGGAAAGCACAAAGAGAGACTGGCAGCTTGGGCAGCTATCACAAAAATCAGACAAATCACTTTCTCATTTGGAGTAGTATACGAATCAACTAAATTGCTTTGCTGCTATCATAGACTTTTGTCAAACATTTACCAATTTGGAAAAGCATACGAGGAAATGACAGAATGGTAAGCTGTCATCAAAATCTAACAAAGCACTTTCGCATTTGAAGTAGCACACAAATCAGCTGTCTTAGTGTATTGCTCTTATAAGTTTCTATCAAGCATTTGCTCATTTGAAAAACACACACAGAGAGACTGACCGGATGGGCGGCCATCATAAAATTAGACAAATCACTTTGTCATTTGGAGTTGAAGACAGATCAACTGTCTTCATGTGCTGCTATATCAAACTTCTAACAAGAATTTACTCATTTGAAAAACCTCACGGAGAGATTAGCAGAGTGGGAGGATATCATAAAAATCACTTTCTCATTTGGAGTAGTACACAGATCAACCATCTTAGTGTGTTTCTCTCATAGGTTTCTGTCAGGCATTTACTTTTTTGAAAAAAAACACACAAAGAGACTGACAGAGTGGGCAGCTATCATAAAATTAGACAAATTACTTTGTCATTTGGAGTAGCACACAAATCAGCTGTCTTAGGGTGCTGCTATCACAAACTCCTGCCAAACATTTATTCCTTCGCAGAGGCAGGCGGAGAGACTGGAGCGTGGGTGGCTATCATAAAAATCAAGATAAATCACTTTCTCATTTGGAGTAGCACACATATCAACTGTATTAGTGTGCTGTTATCACAAACTGTCAAGCATTTGCCCATTTCTAAAAGCACAAGGAGAGACTGGCAGAGGGGGCAGCTATCATGAAATTCCGGAAACGAGCCTTCTTCTTCTGTAGGAATTATTGACAGAGCGCCGCACCGCACAGTACCGCACCCCATCGCACCGGACCGCACCGGACCGCACCGCACCGCAATGCAGCATCCCTTATTTTGTACAACCTCACAAGACGCTGAAATTTCGTGGAGCGGAGTGCAAGCCATCCCTGGTCGGAACCATGGCAACGAATATATATATATATATTAATTATATATATATATATATATATATATATTTCTATAATATATCATATAATATATATATATATATATATATTATATATATATATATTATATATTATATATATATATATATATATACTATTATATATATATTATATATATATATATTACTCTTAAAAATGGCTAACTTTGACCTTCTCTAAGGGTAAATTAATTAAAAAATAAAGGTAAGGTTTTCCATTTATTTTACCCCACCACAATTTTCCGCCTCTCCCCCACTGATAAAATGGGATGGGAGAGGGGCGGGGTTGTGAATGGATGGGAGGAGGGGGGGTCTGGAAGTGAAAGACACATTGGTTGAACTGAAACTCACTCAGGATGGAGAAATTAAATGAATGTTCAGGTCGATGTAAATAAAAATAATACTATAATATATATATAGTATATATATATATATATATATATATATTATATTATATATTTAAAATTAATAATTTTAAATTATATAGTATATATATATATATATATAAATATATATAATATATATATATATATATATAATATATATAGAGACCTATTATGTTTTACGACTCCGTCAGTTTTGATTTTTTTATTTTTTATATTTCCTAGTATATGATACTAACAATCAACTTTAAGATGGACGGACATGATTCAAAAGTATATAATACCTGTTACGTTTTACGACTCCGTCAGTTGATATATATATATAATATATCATATATTATATATTATATATTAATATATATATATTATATATTATGATATATATATAATATATATACTATATTATATATATATATATATTATTATATATATATATTGCTATTATATTATTACTAACATAAAATTAAAGGTAACGGAGATGCTTCAAAAGTTCGAAATATATTTTTAAAAAATTTTAAAAAGTAATTTTTAGTAATATTTTGTTATTTTTTTAATTCTTGATAATTATTTGTTTTTGGGTGTTTTTAAACTAAAGGATACCCCAAGGTTAAACGCAAAGATGGCGGAGATCGGGTCTCTCGGCCTTACCTCTGTTCCTCGTGTGCTCGAGCCCCTAATATTTTTATTTATTTTCTTTTATTTATTTATATATTTAATTTTTTTTTTGTTTTTTTGTAATAATAAGGTTTTTACGCTGATTCCGAATTTGTAATTGTTTTTTTTCTGTAAGTGTCGTACTTTTCGAAATATATACGTAATTATCCAAAAATATTCATTATTTCAAAAGTAAGTCCATATAAAAATTTTAAATGTATAAAAATTATTTAAAAGATTTTCGAACTTTTCGGAATCATGTCCGTACCAGCTTTAAATTCATTGTGAGTTAATCAGTATACTACAATATATTAAAAAAAAAAATATCTAACAAAAAAAAATCGTAAAACATAACAGGACCAATAATATATATATATATATATAATATATTATATATATATATATATATAATATAATATATAGATATATATATAATATATATATATATATAGTTATATATATATATATCGTATATATACTATATATATAATAGATATGTCTTAAACATGAAGAGGCGAAAATTTATGATCGCGAAAAAAGAACAAATTTTTATAATTTAAGCGGGAAATGTAAGTTATAAGGGTAACCTACCTACCTAAACCTAACCAAATCTAAGAGCTTATTGGGCATTTTCAATTGATTTGAAAAACGCCTCCTAATTTAGACTTGCACATATATATATATATATATATTATATATATATATATAATATATATATATATTATATACTATATATATATATATATATATATATATATATATATTATAATATATATAATAATATATATATATATATATAATAGTGTGTGTGTGTGGTGTGTGTGGTGCAGGACACACACGGTCACAAGGAAGCGACCAGACCAGGTTGAATAATTAACTCCATGTTTGGGTCCTGGCTCATACTTATTTAAATGTCGCAAAAGAAAATTTAGATGGCGAAATGAATAAATCACTCAAAAATTAGTAAAAAGACATATTAAATAATCTCCTTACATTATATATAGTCCTAATATTGCATAACACAAATTATATGTTGTGAAGAATATTCAATTCTTGGAGATAAGAGAAATAGAGTTACTATTAAACTAGGAGGATTCAGAAAAGGTATGGGATAACCTTTTAGAAGGTGTTATGGTCCATACAGTAGGAAAATGACGACGACGGAATGGGTCCAGTTGAGGAACAATCAATGAAAAGATTATGTGGTGAACAGCGTGGTATGGCGAAGGCAAAATTTGCAGATAGGAAGAGGATCCCGTGATTTGTAGTAGCTGCGAGTGATATTGGTGTAGCCAATACGGAGGCATGTAAGTATAACCTCTTGCAAGCGTTTTCGTCGGTGAGAGGAAGACCACTCCCCAATGTTCGACTTTACATTTCTAAGTTTCGCCCCTCGCTAATCACTCGCTCAGGCCACCTCCTGCCCAATAAGACGGAAGCCTTGTCGGAGAACAGGATAATAATCAATTGGTCGAAGGTGACCTTGAAGAATGGCATCCGGGAGGTACCTAGAACAGCTCCGGAAAGAGGAGGCTGCCATTCTGGCCCCTTTGTCAGCGATTTCTTTGCCAGTAACCCCTACTTGAGAGTGTATTATATATATATATATAATATATATAGTATATATTATATATATATATATATATATGTATATATTTATATATATAATATATTATATATATATATATATAATATATATATAATTTAATATATATATTAACTTAGTCTACAGTTTTTAAAATTACAATAATTATTATTATATAGTAATTAATTATTTAGTTATAAATAAATTATATTTAATTACTATTTAAAAGTAGACTTTTCATGGAATTTTTAATTACACAGTTTCAAGTCAATTTTAATAACATTTGTATATAATGTTTGAAATGAAAAACAAAAGAGAGAGAGAGAGAGAGAGAGAGAGAGAGAGAGAGAGAGAGAGAGAGAGAGAGAGAGAGAGAGAGAGAGAGAGAGAGAGAGAGAGAGAGATTATTCTGAAAAAAGTTATGTAGTGTTCAAATTTCATATTTATAACTTTTGTCCATAATCCTTGTCATTAATACTGACCCACTCCTGCCGATTTTCATGAAACTTAGATGAACTATTTGAAATGAGCTGTAAAGAAAGAAAAACTTAATAAAGCTAGTGAAATGACCCTCAAAAGGCTATAAAGCCGTCAAATTCTTTCAATTAAATCCTTTTATATCCTTTTATATTTTATATACTTATGTGCTAAAGGAATATTTCATTATTTTTCCTCAATTCAGTGGTCGGGGGTAGAGGGGCTTCTTCCCTCGTAGACAAAATGTTCGTGTGGTATGTCTTTATATCTTCAAATTATATTTTTTCACACATATTTGTTCTTAATCTAACTTTGGGAAAACTTCGTAACTTTTTTCAGTGTCATTTCAAGTAATTTTTTTTATTTTTACTCGTTTCCTTCTTTTCAGTCCATTTCATACACTTCACGAAAGTTTCATGAAAATCGGTCAGGTTCGGTATTCAAGTTGACTCTCGAGTACTCGAATACTCCTAATCACACTAGCACGGCACCACCAACTCACTTTTTATTTATTTGTTTTTACTCTCAACGCACTACACGGCAACTCTATCTATATTTCACCAGTGAGGTGCATCAACCATCCCTATTATATATATATATATAATATAATATTATATATATATATATATATATTATATAGTATATATATATACTTATAATATATAATTATATATTATATAATATATTATAGATATTATATATATATAATATAATATATTATATATAATATATATATATATAGATATATATTATATATATATATGATATAATAGGAGTTCACGTCTTTGGCTCAGATGGGTTTTTAAAAAAAATGGCGACCGTTTGGCTCACTTGTTAGGAAACAGGACTCCTTTTTCGATATGGGTTCGAGTTCTCGTTCGGCCACGTGAACGGACACAAAAAATTGCGTTAGTAGGAGATTTTCTGCAATATTTAGGTATTGCAGTTTACGGCATAGTGATAATTACACAATCTCAATACACACACTTCACTACAACCATAGCCAACACACTAACAGAACAGTCTATTCACAAACAATTCACTCTTCTCATGCTTCTCGCATTGAAACGCGTACTAGGATGCGAAACCACAGGCCTTACGGTGGCAAGCATTCCGATTAGTCGCGCTGAAGCAGGGCCTGCTATCGGCCCTAAATATTCCTGCACCCTTCCACTTGGTCAGAAAACCATACAAATACTTCCCTGACCAATTACCTCAGGATTTAAGAGGCTCTGTTGGATAATAATTAAATAACATAAATAAATAAAATATTTATTAGATATATATATATAATATATATATATTATATATATATATATATATATATCTTATATATATAGATAGATAAATACTATAATATATATATTAAATATATAATACTATATAATATATTATATATACAGTGGCGGCCTCGTGTAAACTTGGATGAGAGGGCATGTTTAATTATATACTATATATTTACTATATATTATATAATTTATATTATTTAATTAATATATTATTTTTTATAAATAAAAATACTTTTACCTATATATATATAATATTATATATATATATATATATATTATATATATATTATTATATTATAAGTAATATTATATATATAGATTAATATATATAATTATATATTATTAATATATATTAATTATAATAAATATACTATAAGCCCGAGGCCAAGACACCGCATTAATATATATAATAATATATATATATAAATATATATATATATATATATATATATATATATATATTATATATATAGATATAATATATATATATACTATATATACTATATAGAATCTTTGTCATCACATACTTTGTTTGTCCAGGACATCGAAATCGCCGTATAGTGATGGGAGCCATTACACCTTCTTATGAAAGTTCTGAAGAGCAAAAGTGAAAAATAAAACTTTTATTCTCTCAATGTTAACTAAAAATATTAATATTTTTATTTTAAACCAATTAATATTTGGGCTCACATTTCAAATTAACATCACATGCACATGATACATCATCAAGCAATCATATAAACTTTATTATTTTTTTCTATAAATATAATTATCTTCATATTTTACAAATTAACATATTATTCACACTCCCCCCAATAAAAAAAACAGAAATAAAAGACCACTGTCCACCTCCACCGAAGATAACAAATGAACTGATTTTAGATTCTGTCTATATATATATTGTCTTTTATATATATATATGACATTAAAGGACAGAATTAGCAACTCGATCAAACTTTCAATACAATTTTAATTAGAAAATAAATTTGCTATAAAAATTAAAAAAAAAAGACAAAGTTCGGTAACATGCCAAAAATATTATAGAATTGGCAGTCATGCTTTTTGTTTATGTTGCCATTTGTTGTCTTTTTAAAAAAAAAACTGAATAAAGTTGGTCTTTTAACTGGGCTGAAAAATACAGCCCACAGTTTATTGTTATAGGATATATTTGATAAAAAAAAGATATGTACACCAATTTCACTGTTGCCAAAAGCATTCTTTTCTGATTTTCTTCATTAATTACTACGTTTTATGTATTAAATTGTTAAAAAAAATTCTGTTTCACTTTTCTTGGACAAAAATTTTAATATTTCCGTTCAAACATCCTACGCCTGGCACATTTAATTTGGAGGGGCTCCAGCCCCGAAGACCCATATACCACGAGCCGCCATTGTAATATATATTATATATATATATATATATCAATATATATAATATATATATATATATAATATATATATATATAATATTATATATTATAGGTCAGAGTGCTCTAAAGCTGACATTCATATGTAACTAGAGAACCCCAGCACCTTAGTAAATCATATTATAGAGTGGAAACAAGAGGAAAGGGTTTAAGACGGGGTTTTAAGTTTTGTATTTTTTCGTCGGAAATATTCTTAAAAGAATTTTTTCCCAGTTCTAGGGGCTCGGAACCGACGGGGGACAGAGGGGGACGAAGTCCCCCGTTGGTCATCCACCGGGAGTCCGAGAGACCCCGACCCTGCCATCGTTGCGGTTACCCTTATGATATTCCGTTTAGTTAAAGGTAATACCAAAGTGTACAACAGTAATTAGTAAGCGTGGAGTAAGTTTTACACAGCACGTCGCGCGCAGCGAGACATTATGGAGGCGAGCGCATTCAGGCGAGCTGTCTGCCATGCATACACGCCAGCCTGCATTGCATTTAGTCTATGGTATTGTTTAGTTTTTGATTTAAGGTCAATAAAATATCTAATGAAAAATAAGTTTACCAGATAGATAGAATAGTTTTGATAAATAAAAAAATTCATCTAATCCGTAAGAAAAATTACACGAAACTTTTTGAGAAATCATAAATTTAATTAATGAAAGACTGAAGTGGATAATCTCACAAGTGGTCAACAATAAAATGCGTATTCCTTAGTTACCAACTTTACAAGTTATAATTTTTATGACCCTCGGTTTTGATTAAAGTTTCTCTTCTTCTTTTCTTCTTCACTACTTCTTTATTTCAAAAGCTTTCTTTGTCTTTTTTTTTCTTTTCTTTTTCTTCTTTCGTAATTTTTTTCCGTGTCTTTTACGTCTTCCTTTTCTTCGTCTCTTTTCTCTTCTTTTTCTCTTCTTCTTTTCTTTTTCTGGTCTTTTGCTATCTTCTTCTTCTTCTTCTTCTTCTTCTTTTCTTCTTGCTTTTTTCTTCTTCTTCTTCTTCTTCTTCTTCTTCTTCTTCTTCTTCTTCTTCTTCTTCTTCTTCTTCTTCTTCTTCTTCTTCTTCTTCTTCTTCTTCTTCTTCTTAATTATTATTATTATTTATTATTATTATTATGATTATTATATTATATTTATTATTAATTATTATTTTATTATTATGGATGTTCTTATTTGGATAATATGATTATTAGTAGTAGTAGTAGTAGTAGTAGTAGTAGTAGTAGTAGTAGTAGTAGTAGTAGTAGTAGTAGTAGTAGCCTGACATTGAAAATATATGTTAGAGAAACGGTGCGGAGCGACAATAAACTTTTCTGTTCCTCTAGAAATTTGCCATTTTCATTTGCTTCATTACAATTACTAATATATAAATATCACCCTTTAATATAATAAAACCGTCTCCGTATAAAAACAACCTCTGAATGAAAACCACCTTTTTGTAAAGAATACCACCGTGTAAAGATTACCTCTCTATCAAGACAACCTCTCTATAAAGGCAAATTTCCATAAAGACCACCTCTCTATGAAGGCAAACCTCTCTATAAAGATCACCTCTCTCTTGTCCCTAAGGTGTTGTCTGGAAAGGAAAATGTGTATATGAACGCAAAAGAGAAAGGCGAACCATTCGGCACTGGGATGTCATGGGGATATACCCTGGGAGATATTCCCATAGTTTCGAGTGCGTTACTCTACCTCTGTTCATTTAATCGCCTCTTACGACACGCAGAGCACACGGTATGAGTTTTCTTGCATCCCTACATAGAGCTGCTCCCCCCAAATAGGGGTATTATTATTATTATTATTATTATTATGGTAATAATTGAGATTGACAGATTCTAAAAATAATCGATATTATTTTATAATCAATCGATGCTTTGATATTGTCATGAAGCAACGTTGCCACATGTTGTCAATAAAAATTTGCTACAATTACGATATATTTATTAGGAACGATAATCGGTGTTTCATTATTATTATTTCATTTACAAGAACACTGCTTTTAAGATTATGATGTGTGGTTAAGTAGACACAGACTTACTGTGTATACTTAACAAATCTTATTATATAACAAAACTTAATGAATCCTAAACCGAATTTAAACATAAAATAAATTCGGTAGTGTGAATCTATTTATATATGAGAGAGATTTGGCAGCGGTTTTTTAGTCCTCTTACATGGGGACGAAAGATATATAAAAAAAACTATCATCGAAAAAAATAATCAATATTTCGTCAGAATCCGGTAATCTCTATGATTATTATTATTATTATTATTATTATTATTATTATTATTATTATTTTATTATATATTAGTATTATTTATTATTATTATTATTATTATTATTATATTATTATTATTATTATTATTATTAATCAATATCATATATCCAAAATCTTTTTTATCAATCCCGTAACTAAATTAATTTATTTATGTACAGAATGAATGACGTCACGACCAGAAATACTGACGTCATCAACACAATGACGTAATTGAGTATTGTTTGATCTTGGGAGAATTTTTTTCCTTCGTAATTTATGGTACCTTGGGAACGATATTGCCTTGCTTATAGCCAATATTTTCCTTTACTCTTTACAGTTACCGTTAATTATTCACTATATATTATATTATTATATAATTATTATACCATAATATTTATTACTATTTAAAGATCATTATCTTATATATATTAATATATCCGCTATGAAAATCTATAAATATATATATATATATAAGTATATATATATATATAGGGAACTTTCCTTTAAAGGATGTAACGATATATATGAAACGACATGTAATCGATTTTTTCGATTATTTGAAGGCAATAGAGCGACAAGGTTGCCAATAAGAGTTTTTTCTTTTTTTTTAAACTAAAGGAATACGCAAGATTAAATCGCCAAGATGTCAAGGAGTCAGGGTCTCTCGCCTCAGCGGGGGACGACGGGGGGGACGATGTCCCTCTGTCCCCCGTGGCTCGAGCCCTAAAAAAAAAAAAATAAAACAAAATTAACACTATAAAAATTAAACATGTGATATAATAATCAACATGTTGGCAACTTTCTCTTCTGTCTATTGGAGTTATAAGTTAAAACTCACATGCAGAACTAATCTTTGCGTTAACTTGAAAATTTTGCTACCTGTATTTTTATGTAATATCCTTAAAGAGAAATTAGCATATATATTTATAGATTATATATATATATATATTATATTATATATAGATATATATATCATAATATATATTAATATATATATATATATATATAATATATATTTATATATATATAATACCTTCTTACTTCTCACCCTGACAACCCTTTTCGGGGAGGCCGTACAGACACGTATCAAATACTCGCCGCGCAACCGGCCTCCTTCAGAGATCTTCCAGTGTTGAAATGTTCCAGATTGTTCTGGGTTGAGAGCTAGGTTTCCGGGACCTGGTTACAGTTTGGACAGATATTTGTATCAGTGCGTTTGGTTCGAGGATTGAATCTGATGTTGGATAGTATGTAAGGTTTGGGTGGTGCGCATTAAATTTTGGCAAGGATGACTGGCTAGTTCTTGTAGGGATTTAATTATGGTCTATTTTCTGGTGGAATGTCTTGTTGTAATGTTTTCTAGTATCTCTGCTTCTTTGAAGTTTTCTGGCAATGTGTTGTGGATTTGTTTTGATGCTGATGATGTGTTGTTTGTGGTGGCGGTGAAATGTTTTAGATTTGTTTGTAATATAGAGCTAGTGAAGAAGTAGGTTAAAGTCTGTGGTGGGTGGAGTTGGAGAGGGCTATGTGTCATGGATGTTGGGATGTTTGAGTTTTGGCAAAGAATTAGTGTGCCTATCATGTCCAGGGTATGTTTGAATGGGTTTTAGAATTTGATTTTTCGTGTAGGTAAATGATTGTGGTGTGTTTTGAATCTGTACATCCTGGTTGATTGATTCGTTTTATGCTTTGTTGTGACTGTTTTGGAGCTTTCTTTATATTGTTTTTAGATCACTAAATGAGGTAGCCAAGTTGGAGAGGTATGTTTAGAGTCCGGACGACTGCTATTGTTGTGATATGGTGGTGGATGTTTGTTTGTTGCTTGTGACAGCTCTGTGCCGGCGATTGTATTTTAGTATGTTTAATTTTCTCTGTTGCTGATGAAATTACCTTCTGTATGTTTACACACTGTGTTGTTTGTAAAGTGAGAGAGTGTCAAGTGTTAACTCGAGGATTTTGGGACGTTTTGTCTATTTAAGGTAGACTTGGGAGTGGTGTAGGTACCAAGTTGATGGTGCAGTGGTAATAATGTGATTGCAGATTTGTTTGTGAAGCGGAATTCTGTCTTTCTGTTAGCCATGTTTGAAGTCGATTGATTGATCCTCTGCGTCGGCTTTTATGGCCATGTTTTAAGTCTCTGGTTGCTGGAGTGATATGAGTAATGTCTCGCCTAGCTGTGGTTGTGTTTATGTAGTCCTGTTTGTGGTTGTGGGAGGGCGGCTGTGAATAGGTTGAATAATTTGAGAGTAGGATGCCGACCTTGGGTACTCCGATATGAGCTTACTGTTCGGGTATCTTGTCTTTGTTTGATTGATTGGTGCGTCCTTCCTGTGATACGGAAATTGGAATCCTTGCGTTTAGTGATTAGTGGGATATTTGGACTCTGTGTTTATTGGATTTAAGTTTGGGTACTGTGTCAAAGGCTTTCGTTAATTGTGATTGCTATGGATTATTGTTTTTTGTGAGTGGGTTTTAGAGTTTAGGCCGTTGATTGTGGGTTGAATGATGTTTATGAGTGCGGTTGTGTTTGAATATTTTTGTTTGAATCCGTGTTAAAATTTGTGTTTGGGGATGTGTAGAGTTATTTTGTCTTGTATTTTTTTCAAGTAGTTTGCATAATGTTGATAATAGAGGAATGGGGCGATATGATGAGGGGTAGAGGTCTTTTTGGTTTTAATTTGTGTATATGATAGCTTTTTTTCCAGATAGGGGGAATGAAATTTATGCTGGTGGAAACTGATATTTGTGCTTAATTGATTTAAAGCGTGTTCTCTAGCGTGTTTGATGTGTTTATATGAAATGTTGTCTGGCGCCAGTTTGCAGTGGCGATTTTTAAGTGTCTTCGTTATGCTTTTCTAATCAGTGTGGATTATTTCTATTGCTGGGTCGGGTAGCTTTTATTTTCTTGAGAGGGGCTTTGTGATTTCCTGTTTGAGGTGATGTGGTTTTTGACTCTGCTTTGCGAAGTGAGTTGCAAGAATGTTTGCGTGTTGTTTAGTGGATTGGGGGTTTTGTGTGTTTTTACCTTTGATAAATTCATGGGTGTATGTTTGTTGGTTGGTTGAGTTTTACAGTATATTTATTGTTTTCCACATTTTGGTGTTATTAGTGTGTTGGAATGTTCTTGGCTGAGGAAATTTGGTGTTGTTGAGAATGTGATATTGTTAAATTAGGGATTTGAGGGGTTTTGGGAGATAATTCTGGTTGTCGTTCTGGAGTGATGTAGGATATTTATTTTTCTGAGTGACTTGCGTTGTTTAATTAGTTGTTCTATTTCAGTTGTTAGGGTTTGGTTGTATTTTTATCGTATCTTCTGGGAATGAATTGGTTAGCTGCTTTTTTGATTAGAGAAGTGAAATTTTGTAAGGCTTTATTGAGTGTTGTTGCGTTTGTGATATTTAGGAGATTTATGCTTTTTTTCTATATAGTTGGTTAATTGAGTCCAGTCGGCTTTTTTGCAGTTTGTGTATGTTTTCCTAAGTGGGTAGTTTGTTTTGTTGGCATTTTGGTATTTTATAGTGATGGGGAGATGGTCGGGGATTAGATCGGTTTGTGTTGACCAGCGGAGTTTATATATATATAAATATATTATATATATATATATGATAATATATCGTGTGTGTGTTTGATATATATATATATGTATATATATATTATAAATATATAATATATACTATTATACTATATATATATATATATTTTTTTATAATAATATATACATATAGTATATATGTTATATATATAATATATATATATATATATATATAATATAATATTAAATATATTATATATATTTATATATATATATAATATATATATATATATATATATATATATATTATATATTAGAGCGTGTGTGTGTTTGCGAGAGGTAAATAGAAACCGGTTCTAAATGTAACCTGTCCTAAGCCCAGCATCTCCTAAACCTAACCTGCCCAAAGCATAAGCTAACTACACCTAAGTCTAACTTACCTTAACCTAGCATGTCTTAAGATAACCAAATTTAACTTTCATTATAAATAGGATAAAAATAACTGTTTCTATATTTCTAATTATCAATTCTTATTATATATATATATATAATACTATATATAAGTTATATATATATTATATATAGATAATATATTATAATATATATATATATATATAATTATATTATATATATATATATTATATATATATATATTATACTATATATATGATATATTGATGGCGGTGTTGTTGTGTGAAACGAAATCGTCATAGAGTGTCTTTAAAAAGGTAAAACGTCTAAGTGATTTAGAGTACATGGTTTGTAAAACTCATTGGGTTTAAGTTTCGTGGAAATAAAGTTTAAGATCGCCAATTCCCCAAACTGGGGACTAAATGTCAGGACTAAATCTTAGGACTAAATACCGGAACTACATCTTGTAACCGAATACTGGCCGATTGACATTTTTGGTCGCCTGAACAGGCCCCAACCGAAAGATTAAATGGCGTGTTACCTGAAACCTAGCCCCAACCTGAAAGGATTTATATTGGGTTTTACCTGAAACTTGGACTAAACCGGAAGGATTTATATTGGGTTTCTACCTGAGCCTGGCCCCAACCCGGGAAGGTTATATTGGGTTTTACCTTGAAACCTGGCCCAACCTGAAGGATTGTATATTGGGTCACCTGAAAACCTGGCGCCCAACCTGAAGGATTATATTGGGTGTTACCTGAAACTGCCCCAACCCAGAAGGATTGTATATTGGTTTACCGAAAAACCTAGGCGCCCACCTAAAGGATTTTATACTGAGTTTTACCTGAAACTCGGCACCAACCCGGAAAAGGATTATATATCGGGTTTACTGGAAACCTGGCCCCAACCCGGAAGGATTTATATCGGGTTATACTTGAAACCTGGCCCCAACGCGGAAGGATTTATATTGGGTTTTACCTGAAACCTGGCCCCAAACCGGAAGGATTTATATCGGGTTTTATCTGAAACCTGGTCTCAACCTGAAGGATTTATATTGAGCTCTTATCTGGAGTGTGATCCTAACCCGGACTATTTTGGATCGCTTTTACCTGAATTCTGAGGTTGTCGCTATTGGATTGGGAGGGTACTGAGTGTACTCCCCACCTTCACCTTGAATTTGGCGGGTATTGGGAGGTGTCTCCCCACCTTCACCGTGGATTGGGAGGGTATTGAGATCCCACCTCACCTGGATTGGAGGGTACCTGAGTGTACTCCCCACCTTCACGGGAATTAAAGGGAAGTCCTTTTGTTGTTTATTTTCCCTAAGACATTAAAGTTTCCTTAACATTTTAACTGTAATAACAGAGTGACCCATTTAGAAAGGTGTAGTGGGCCGGTGATCTTTTGAATTATAATAAGTCCACGGTGTTGTTTAACATTTGAATATTGAGTTCCAGTTATACTGTTCAGACAGTTTGCCTGGTTATTTGGTGACTTTACTGATAGTCACGGATATTATTATTTACTTTACCAATTTATTTATGTTCTGAAAATGCTAAATGGAATCTTTACTGATTATTAATATTAAGTATTGATTGACATTTTTGGGGGTTTATAATATATTACTCTATTATTTAACGTATTGATTATTTTTGTGGGAGTGGTGGCTAGCCGAAATTTATTATGTGCGGATATAAGGATGATTATATATTATTTTACTCTGTATGTGCTTTAAAATATATACTAAAAAACCTGTTGTCTTATTCCTCGGACCCTGATTGGAAGACTTGTAGAACCATTATAGGACCTCCCGCTGTGGTTACGGTGGCTCAGACCGGTTCATTGTGTCCGGTAACATAATTTTTGGTGGCCGTGTTGAGCAGTCTCCGATTGGGTCACAGGTTGAGGCAGGGTGATTGATATATTTTTTTTTGGTTGATAAAGAGATTTTGTTGCCGTTATTCCTGTTCCCTTTTTGGAGACTATAATTTTTAGTGGCTCTTGTGTCGGGCCGGTCTCCAATTTGGTCACAGGTTGAGGCAGGGTGATTTGATACTTGAATTTTTTTTGATATTTTTTTTTTGCCTGTAAAGGATACTTGGGTGTGGGAAGAACACTTTCGTGCATACGTGCACACACACACAGGGTGATAATTTTTTTTTTATTTATATAGATTTAGTGTATTTTTTTATACGTTTACCTGGTTAATAGTCCTGGTGATTCATGATGGGGACTGAAGAAGAGATTAAGAAAGATGAGGCTTGTGGAGGTTCCAAGGTTATGGAGTATCTGGAATTATTTCAGAATGCCCTGGTAGAGGAATCAAAGACTTTAGATGTAGAGAAGGTGTTGTTAATAAGGAAGAACTGTGTACAGGTTCTTGAGGCTTCGAAAGGAGAAAACCTGGTTGTAGAACTGGATAAAGGGAAGGACGATAAAGTGAATAAGGAGCAATCAGTGAGAAATAAGGACCCGGTTAAAACTAAACAAAGGGTGCAAGACGCATTACAGTATAGAAATGAGATTATTGATGAACAGAAGATGAAATTTTTGAAAGGAGGACTGAAGTGGATAACGAAAGTGACGATATAAGAAGGAGGAAGACGAAGAATAGAAGGAGGAAACAACCGGTAAGGAAGTATACATGTGATGAGAGCACGGCATCAGAAGTGGAGTCGGAGGTTGAAAGCGAAGTGGATAAAGGAGGACAGTTATGGTTAAAAAGGCTAGTGGAACTAGAGAAATCAGGAATGGAGTCAAACTTGGCTGTAAAGAGGGTGCTCATTATTTTGGCAGGTGAACTGCTAGAAGTGATGTGGACTTACAGCAGGGCAAATATTAAGGCGGCGAAACCATTGAAATATGGTGAAAAAAAAGTTCAAACGTTCGATGCCTTCATTGAAGACTTCGAGCGCTATGCGAAGGAACAGCTTGGGCGTGACAAAAACAGATGGGTGGTAAAATTAAGGAACTTTTTGGAAGGTGGAGCATTAAGAATGTATTTCAGCATGTACAGGGCTAAGGTGAAATATGTCACTGTGGTCGCAAGGTTGAGAAACTGGTGCAAGGAGGGAAAGGATAGTGAGGTCATGGATCTCCAGAAGGAGTTCTGGAGAATGGAGATGAAGAGGAAAGAGAGACTGTGAATTTGCATACGAATGCCAGAACCTATGGCCGCAACAAACGAAGAACAAAGAGACAAGAAGACACTAAAAAAACAATTTAAAAGATGCCTGCCCAAGAAAATAGCAACGTATGTAAGTTACGGATGGGAGCGAAAAGGAAAGTCTGAGGGTGAGATGGAAGGATTATGGTTGAACTGGGCTCGTGAGGAGGATGAGCTTGATGAGCACTCGGAACCAGAAGCTGAAACAATCCCATTAATGGACAGCATCCTCAAGAAGAAGAGAGGAGAAGGACGTATGCAGACAGGGGTGCAGTATGGACAACGGCCACCACAAGTAAGTAGTGGACAAAGGAATATGCATAGAAGGTCATGGCTGGACCAAATAGTGAATTTCTACAGGTTGAAGAGTTGCATCATTTGAAAGGAGTGGGCATATGAAACGTACTGCTGTGCGGTTCAATGTGGTGTTGGCTTGTTGGAAGTGGTGAGCATAGTGATGAATGCCCAGCAAGACGAGGGAAAAGGAGCATCAACGCAGGAATGAGAAATAAGACAGGGGCAAAGACTCAGAGAGTAGTGGAAAGAAAATTTTCTGGTGTACGAGACGGACACTGACGTGATTCCTTGTCCCAATAGGGAAAGAGAATGAGGAGCTAAAAAAGAAAAGGAAACAACGAGTTCGCGAAAACGAACTTTGCTCCGCCATCAACCGGGACAGTTGTGGAGCAGCCACACAATGATAGAAAAACAGGAGGCCCGGTTATTCAGGACAAGGTGGATGATGAATCCCGAGCAGAGAGTTGTTACAGGTCAACGGTGGGAAGTGGAAAGGTGATTCTCTCTTCCCCCCCTCG